>BPLR01007679.1:0-147954 GCA_021605095.1 Caerostris extrusa
TATATGAAGCAATGCACACATGAAACTACATTTTTGCATTGGAAGCTTATATGAAAGGGGTCGCACACATGAAACTACATATTTGCATTTGAAGCTATATGAAGCAATGCACACATGAAACCACATTTTTGCATTTGAAGCTTATATGAAGCAATGCACACATGAAACTACATTTTGCATTTGAAGCTTATATGAAGCAATGCACACATGAAAACATTTTGCACATTTGAAGCTTATATGAAGCAATGCACACATGAAAACATTTTTGCATTTGAAGCTATATGAAGCAATGCACACATGAAACTACATTGCATTTGAAGCTTATATGAAGCAATGCGCATCATGAAAAACTTTTTGCATTTGAAGCTTATATGAAGCAATGCACACATGAAACCACATTTGCATTTGAAGCTTATATGAAGCAATGCACACACATGAAACTACATTTGCATTTGAAGCATATAAACAAATACACATGAAACATTTGCATTTGAAACATGCAGGCAATGCACATGAAACTACATTTGCGCATTTGAAAGCTTACTTATGGCAATACATGAAACATTTTATGCCCAGGCCTGTGGACAATATGCATGGAGGCTCTGACGCTTATGTGGAAACTACACTTGAGCTATGCAGACTACACTTGAGCTTATGTGGCGTAGGCACTTGAGGCTAGTGGCGCCGAGAGCTACAGCGACTTATGTGAAACTGCATGAGCTCTAAGCCAGCGAGGAAACTACACTTGAAGCTTGCCCGAAACTCTTAGCAGAAACAGAGGTGAGAGCTTTGCACTGACTTACATGAAACTACACTTGAAGCTTAAGTGAAACTACACTTAAGAGCTTAAGTGAAGCAAGAAGCTTATGTGAAAATACATTTGACTCATATGAAACTAGATGAATGATATATATTTTGACATATTGTGTACACACAATCCACTTACTTTAAATGTATAGCTCTTAGAAAAACTAAGGACGTATTTTTCTTTCCTTAAATGACGCATCAATGTATATAACGCATAAATAATGGTAACTATAACCATTAAAATAATAGAAAGAGCAACAAGTAAAACTTGGTCGGCATAATCTTCCCATTCCCACTCAACACAAATGGAATCGATTCCTACATATAAAAGAACACAGATCCCGAAATTTGGGGGAGCTTAGAAAAGGGAGCGAATGAAATAAAGCGAGGCAAGCCTCCTTAAAAAGGATGATTTCATCAAGAAACGAAGACGAGGAACGAACAAGAGAAAAAGGAACGCATTATCTGATTGATAGATGGCGATAAAATACAATTCGCCCTGACAGTTTGCTCAATCCCTCCCACCCTCACCCCCACCCAGGGCACCCCAAAGAATGGTCGCGAATAAAACAGTCAGAACAAAAGAGCAGAGGGAAAAAAAAAAAGTCTACACAGAATAATAACAATAATAATAAAAAGAAAGGAGAAAAAAGGGAAGAGACAGGAGAGGGGAAAAAGTTCACAATAGAAATAACAAGCGTCGGAATTATAAACAACGGGATAACAAGGATGATGGGGATGCGGAAGATGACGGGATCCCTTAGAGGAGAGAAAAGATGAAATCAGTGGGCAGGAAGAAATCGCTTTCATTACAGTTCTTGGCTCACACTAGTAGACTTTGAGGAGTGTTTCGCTTTGATATGTTTTAAAAGAAAAAAAAGGAATTGGAAATTTTTAAAGGGAATTTGGAATAGACTTAAGAAATAATAATAATAAAAAAAAAAAATGTCTAAAATTTAATCTGTTTTAAGAAGTTGATATATCTAAGAAAATAACTTTATAATAAATTTGTTCTCATATTCAAGAAGTGTAAATCATAAAAAACTCAGATTAATTATATTTTAATAAAGGAAATAATTAAAATAATATATAAATCAACAGTTACTAATCAGGTTTTTATTTTTAATTTAAAAGATGAACTATTAACAAACAATTAGGATTATTATTAATACGTTATAATGATCATAAATAACCGTTTCTAAAATTTTTTTTTTTTGTTTACAGATGGATCCAAAGTAAAAAAGAAGCGATATTAATAATTAAAAACAAAATTTTTTTTTCAAGGCGAATTATGAAATATTATTAAATGGAAAAAAAGCATAGTTTTTAGAAATCTAATTTTTCATATACTTTTTAAAATTATTGATATTTTAATCTAAAAAATAATTCATTTAAGATTTATATATTGGCGTTTATCAGAAATAAAACAATAAAAAAATTCCAGTTAATCAAAAAAAAAAAAAAAAATTTAATGATACATAAATAAATTTCTCCAAGATTTTAAAAATTTCCATCTAATGTGATTTGTTTACATTTAACAATTGTATTTTGTTTCAACAATCAACTTTGAACAAAACAACAACAAAAAAAAAATAAATAAAATAAAATAAAAAAAAAATAAGAAAAAATAATAAATAGACGCTATATATATTTAAAAAAAAAAAAAAAAAAAAAAAAAAAAAAAACCCAAACACCTGCAAACACTCTTGTATTAGCAACATATTTTCAAAAGACGAAAAAAAAAAGAGGGGGAGAGGAACAACATTCTTTGCCATTGAAAAGTGCAAAATCACACAAAAGAAAATGTATATTCACTGACAGAGCAAAAAAAAAAAAGAACAGAAAAGAAAGCGAGCAGAAAAAAAAAACAGCGTTTATGAGAAGACATTCTCGTCGCGTTGTCATGTGCGGCAGTTAATGTGACAGGCCTCACAAAAGCAGGGGCTTGACAGGCCGGTCAGCCCACCCTCTGCGAGCAAGGGGCTGACAAATTACTCGAGCACAAAAGTAGCCCCGAATATCGCACAGCACGACTCTGGTGGCGTCGGTCGCCAACGGGGCGCCACCACCGCACAAATCAGGTCGCTCCCAATCCTGCGGTAATTAATCCATGTCGCAATTGACGGGGCGACAAATCCCTTGCCTCGTTCTGCTTCTACTCCTTCGTTTTGCTTTTATTTATTTTTATACTCAGGCCTTTATCAGATTATTATTTTTTTTTGTCCTTGCAATTTTCACCCCTTTTTTTATTCACCTAATTTTTTATAGTGTAAACGGATTAGGATATAACACTTTCCGTGATTGGGACAATCAATTTGAAAGAATAGAATTAATCCCGATATTTAGTTTTAAATTCGATAGTTGGACTAATTTAAAAAGCTTTGCTTGAATTATGTCAAAACTGAAATGTTATGGATCTATTATTAAACACAAATTGCTGTAACAAACTTCAATAATGTCTTCTAAGACCACGATTGCAAAATGAAAACTCGATCATTATGGTGTAAAAGAAATCAGTGGTGAAAACGAAAAATTCTTTCCCAATAATAAAAATCACACACTAACGGCAGCTTCTTATTTAAAACTCTTCTAAGACTTTAATTGATACATATAATAATGTGATTTTATAATTAATTAGTTTTTTTTTCAGGGATGGGGGGCGTTTAACATAGATGGATGTTTGTAGTGGTTCGGAATCCAGTTTACACCATAGATACTGGTCTAATATGATCATACAGCGTTGTGAGGGTAGTGTTACTCGCGTCTGTTGCATATCTTCAAGCTACACATGCCGCTAAATGAATAACAGCGGTGCAGCCCTTGCTTAATGCATTAAGATTAACTGTCTTCGTATTGCCAGCTACATTAGAACAACAACAAGGATTACGCCTCGCCTAGATTCTTAAGTAACTTAAGCTACATAGATGGACATTAAGGCACCCTCATTTTGGTGATCAAATGTTTGTTTCTAATACTATTGATAATTGTAATTAACAGCCTCAGGTGGGTTTACGACTTTGTCAAATCCCTTTATACTTATGGACCTATTGCAGCTTGCAAATTCAACGCTTCCATACCCAGTGTGCTCACAAGTTGTTTGAACTTCAGTCTGTATATATTTTGTTTTCAATAATAAATAATTTTGGTCCACACATATTTTGTTATAAACAGCAACTAAAATTAAATGTGTAGACTGAACAAAATATCTCTGAACTTTTGCATACACATATTTTGTGATCCATAACAAATAATTTTTAGTCTATAACAAAATTGTGCAGACAAAACAAAAACTAAGTGTGTAGACTAGACAAATTTGTTTAGTCTATACAACATCTTAAGACCTAAAATATTTTTTTCCTAATATATGGTACACCTGATAACGCATCTGCACTATAGCCCGAAAACAAAAACTTGAGTTATGAAGGCGACGTTAAAGCATCTATTACACAAGACTCTGCAAAGCCTTTAAACATCCGAACACGCACTCGACAGCACCAGAGAGAGAGTGGATCAAGGAGCTCTTCATCCTTCTAAGCCGAGATCTAAGTTGTCATCGGCATCAGTGAAGAAGAGCCAACTTATCGGGCGAGAAAAACGTCGCGTGACAACACGGCAACCTGACACTCCGCAGGTTGACGACAATCACTTGACCCTCCTCCCTTTCAATTCTTGCTCCTTCCAGCAAGCAGCACGTTATCTTTATCTTCTTTTCCATTTTTCCTCCACCCTGTCTTTTCTCCTTCTTTTGTTTTCCTTTCTTTTTTATGTGCTCCCGCTTCGTGGTAACAAGAGATAACCTTTCTCTTTCTCTCCTTTCTGTCTCCTTTTTTACTTCGTGACCGGACCCAATGTGCAAGGTCCGGCACCAGCGTCATTTGTCAGTTTCACGTCGACATCCGAGATAGTGCTGCTAGGTGTTAAGGGATACGGGGTTGGGACAGGACAATCGATGGCCAAATTTGATGAGGCTTGTAGAAGAAGCTTGGAAGTGCGGAAATTTGTCTTGGGAAGAGAAATGATGAGAGGGATTGCGGAGAGTTTAAAAAAAGTTTATAGCGCATTGACTACAAGTAGTACGTAAACTTGATAAGTAGTCCGTTTCAGTCTGATAGGAAGGTGTAATGACATTGTACTTACATTGCGGATATATTGGAACTATGAAGGTGAACTATGTGTCTGAAATGGTTAGAACTTTGTTCAAGGTTCTAATAGTTGGATCTTACCAAATTTAAATATAATGATATCACAGTTTGGTTCATATAACTGATATGAAGGTGTAATGATGTTGTAGTTATATTGCTGATATATTAGGATAGGTGACTATGTCTAAAAATGGTTACAACATTCTTCAATGATCAATGGTTGGATCTTACCAAATTTTAATACAATGATGTCATATAACTTATTCGTTTAAAAAAAAGAGGAGAGATAATAACAACTGAAATGGCTAAGAAAAGTTCGTTGTTATTAAGGGAAAAGATAATCTAGCCAATTTTCACATATTTAACAGTTAATTACGAATTCTATGTAATTAATACATAAAAGGATTAGTTAATTTTATGAATATACTACAGAATGAATACAATTTTATGAATATGCTATATTTTATGAATACTACCATACTATTAAAAAGAATTATTATAGCTAGGTTTAAGGCCAGATGTGAAATTAATTGCAACTCAGTCAGAGGGAAGACTTGGAATTTCTTAATGGATAATCCCATTCCATGTGATTTTCCCAGGCACGTAGGGGTAAGCAGTTATTAAGGAAAAAAATAATATTAGTTCCAGTTAATTCATAACAATAACTGAACATGATTATCTTGGGAAACACCTTCACAGATTTGAACTAGCAGACTCTCCGACTTGCCCACTTTGCTTGACTAATTCTGACATGAGTGATAACCACTTGAACTACTGTCATGGACTTGACGTAGTAGCTGTAAATACTGCAAAAGACTTTATTTTATGTGTGTTTCCGAACTGTATTGGACTGCTCGTCATAGACTGTTGGCAGTCATGCCTAGGTCTGGCGTGCGTTAACAACATTGTGAATTTACATTAATTACAAGATAACAATTTTTATAGAATTTTGAAAAGTGAATTATAAAAAAATCTTTACAAAAAAAATATATGTATTGGATATTATTGTATTATTATTATTATTTCCTAACTCAAATCTCATAAAGTTGCATGACATCAGCGATAAATTATTATACTACACTTAAAAAAAATATTAAATTTCTCTTAAATATATAAAATTATAAGGTAAAAAGAAAGAAAAAAAAAATGAACATATTTTTAATTAATATAAAATATATCGGATACGTGAATGGACAA
Organism: Caerostris extrusa; assembly: GCA_021605095.1. NCBI lineage: Eukaryota > Metazoa > Arthropoda > Arachnida > Araneae > Araneidae > Caerostris > Caerostris extrusa. Next base: position 6,147 of record BPLR01007679.1, read on the forward strand.
AATAACATATTGCACCCAATTGATTAAATATATGTTAATTTCATTCACACATTCACCAGTGTTCAATACATTAATTTCGTTAAACCAAATAAAAAAACAACCCATATAAACCCTGGTATAAAAAGACCCAAAGAGCTATTGTGCCTATCCGGATCATTAAATAATACTTCCGTGAAAAACATTACGTGTAATATCCCGGCCCACCAGTAAAAAGAATATGGGCGATTCATTAAAAAACATAGAGGAACTGGTAATTTTACGACTACTCTGACACAAAACGATACCGGGGGTAACAGCCCATGGGAGACGTTACGTTTTATTTATTAAAAAAAAAGAAAAGCAAAGAAAAAGAAAGAACAGAAGACGAAAGCGTCTTTTATTCTACCAAACACAACGGGTTCTTTTTATTATATTAACTGCGATCCGCCTCCGAGAAGTAACGAAATGCAAATGTAATAGCCTCAGAGAGTCAAGGCCTCCCCCTGTAAAAGTGACACTATCTCTTATGCTGCTGTAAAATAGCGCATTTGTTTCTTTCTCCAACCCCCCTACAAATGAGTTGGGCGTTAAAAGGTTGGCCATAAATCCCAGGTATCAGTATCTGTAGTATTTCGAAGCAAATTCTCTCCAGAGCTGTTTAGGAGTACCGTACAGCAGCACGTTTCATGGCGCGGTTCAGGTGTAAGGCCGGATAACTGGCATCCCAGGGGCTTGGCAGTGCTAACGTCTGCCACTGAAATACAAAGAGGGCGGCTGAGCAGTGTTAGGTTTCTGTGCCATGAATCAAGCATTCCCGTTCTCCTCCCTTACTAGCAGCTTCTTCTCCATCCCTCCACCCCGAACAGCTTTTACGGAACTATAAATAATGCAGATAACAAGGACTGGCTTTAATGAAGAGAGGACTAAAAAGGCAGCACACTTGCATCGTTCTTTCACGTGCGATTCATTTCATCCCTTCTTTTTTCTTCCTCTTCTTCCTTCCTTCCGTTCCTATCATTATTATTTCAAAGAATTTTTTATCACCCTTTCCTTCTTTTTTTTTTTTTTTTACCCTCCTGTTAAGTTTTAATATACATTCTTCATTGCTCTTCTTTGCCTAATTGATATCGTCAGTAGCTTCGCCCAAAAAGACGGTCGTTTTTAATCCCGGAGAAGAAGGAATGGGCAAGGGAAGGAAAAAGAGAGGAAAATTTTGGTGGTGGGAAGGGGGTGAGTGAAGGGGGGTGGAATGGTGTGTTATGGATGAAAGGGTATATTGGAAGGCGAAGAATGAGCAGGATGGATGGGGGTGGAGTAAAGGCGAGGTCCATTGTTTCCCAGATGCTGATGAAGTGCCCCATTAGGGGCTAGGGGAGAGACGCGAACCACTTTAGCCGCATCTCAAGTTGCTGCTGCCGCGGCGTCCATAACTATTGGCGGCCCACCACCCTACTTCCTAATGGGCCAGCCATTACCAAAAAGAGCGCTAACTTTATTTATGAACGTTCATTAACACAGCCATTATCACAATCGGAGGCTCTGAAGAGGTGGCCATTGTGTGCCTCACCTTCACTCCGATACGGGCTTCACAGCTGACAAATATCACGTGACCCTCTGCCGCTGATGAGGCAAACCGGTCCGGGGCAATTTGCCCCCTCTTCTTTTCCAGTTTTTTTTTTTATCTCACCATCCCCCCTTCCTTCCTTCATCACCACCCCTTTCTCTCTCAAGTAATTAGAAGTAAAGGCAAAAGTTCTTTTCATTGTCTTCTTACCTTTCTACTTTTTTTATAACAGAACAGAATAAAAGAGGGATGGATAAAGATAGAGGAAGGAAAAAAAAAAAAAGAATTTTCAGGTGCTTTTATTTTAGCACCTTATTCTTCCAACCAATTTCGAGGCAGTTTTTGCACAACCTTCATTCTCCATAAAGGGCTCTTACTTAAATTACGTGAACATTTTCTTCCCCCTTTCCTTTTTTTTTTTATTTATTTATTTTTATTTTTTTTTTTCACGATTTTTTATGCGCCATCGCATCGGAAGTTGAAGCATTTTTAAAACGAGCAAACGCGTTTCTTATGCACGTGGAAAAGAAAGAAACCTTATAAAGGTCCTCTTTTGGCGATGTTTTATCACTAATTGAGATCTTAAGCAATTATTTATGATTTTGCGGGGTTGGCGAAGTAAAAATTCGCCTGACACCAATTTCTTAACTGCTGCTTGGCGTTATTTTTTCCAACCAGTTTCTTAAGATGCGTCCAAAGTTGTTACAATCATTTTTTGCCAAGGCGCGTTCAGATAACTTAGTTTAGGGTCCAGTTCTTGAAATGAAGGAGGGGGTGTGTAAAAAAAAAAAAAAAACTCAACAACAAAAGCTCAAAAGATGTTTTTAAAAGTTCTTTAAACAGCTGAAAGGAGTCAACTCTGATAATTATCTTTGTCGTTAAAATTATAGAAGGCTTCTATCTCAATAACTTTTTATTTACGGCAGCACACTTTTTTTTATAAAATTTTAAGTTCTTTTTCTTCAATAAAAGTCACGAAAGAAAACTTTTTTTCTTTTTTTCTTTTTCTTCAGGTAAAAATTTTTGACAGGCTTTATAGTTTTAAGAGTTGACTCTTCAAGTCAAGATTTTAAATCTGAAAAGTTTAACTTGTGTAAGTAGCAGCGCTTAAAATAATGCTCTTAACGAAGTGAGAAAAAAGAAGAAGAAGAAAAAAAAGATGAATAAATACGAGAGATAATGCGGTTATAAAAGCCTATGTGTAACTTCATTATATTTTCTAAGGAAATTAGGAATTTCAACAGTTTTGCGGTAGAAAATAAAATTTTTTTTTTTTTTTCTTTACCAGAATTAAATATGTATATTTTTTAATTCATACTTTTCTTTAGCTTGTATTTGTTTACAGTAAATTTAATTAAATTATTTTAAATAAGAATTGACATATTTATTCTAATACTAGGTTTCATTTTTATTAATTAAGAATGCAATTATTTACGATTGGATTACTTCAGAAAACGGTATAGTTTCTTATTTCCTACAATTAAAAAATTTAATTTAGTTTGTCACTCTACGGTCATTTTTTTGCCCACTTTTAGCTAATTAGACTGGAACCTACAGTTTAACATGGATTCCGAACCATCCATACCAGAGCCAGGATTGGGACCTGAAGCCTGTGGTGCTAAAGGCCAGAGCGCTAGCCAATTGGCCATCAGGCAACTACAGTTAGAAGAGGAAGCAAAATATTTTAATTATATAATTTACATAGAATTGAGACGGTTGAAAAAGATTTTGCTGTACTAAAGTTAAAAATTGGAGTACCATTATAATCCAGAGGAATGCATGGAAATCTCTTCAAAGGAAAGCCTTCGCCCACCCTCGGCTCTTGTGCTATTGATGATGATGATATATTTAAATAGATAATATCGATTAAATAGTCAGGCTATTGAGATAAATTAAATCTAGGCTTTCACGCCATTTATAAAATAAGTAGTCTTGATGCAGATGGTTGTTCTTCTTCATTGGTGCAACAAACCTATGGTGGGCCAAGGCTATCTGCCAGATTAAGAGGCAGGAGATGTTTTCTTTTTATGGATAGGATAGTCAGTCCTACTCCCAAGTCATATTATACGGGACCTACGGTTTAAAGTGGATTCCGAACCAATATAAACATCCATGGCACAGCCAGAATTCGATGCCCTTTGGTGCAGATTCGGACATAAAAATCTTCTAATATCAGACTATATGTTTCGAGATTTCTATATTATTGCAATACGATGCACATATACAGAAAATGCATCTCTTAATAAGCTTCTAGACGACATTACTTCTCTCAATTCCGGGGAAAACATTTGTGTCGGGGGGTAAATAAACTTTCATAAGGGAAAATTAGCTATGAAAATTAATAAAATGACAATGTAGTAATTAAAATTACCACAGCAATACCAATAAGATGATATGACTTTTCATATATATAGCACGCTGTTTCAGATTTATGACCTCATATACTAAGTTAAAAATCTGATGTAATAATAATTCACAGTTTTCCGAGAATCACCAGAAAATACTTGCATACCAGATGGATTATCCCGATGCACGATGCACAAATACAGAAAAAGTATTCCTTAATAAACTTCTAGAAGCCATTACTTCTCTCAATCCTGGGAAAAAACGTTGGTGTTGAGCGGGAAAAACTTTCGATTAATGAAATAACAATGTAGTAATTACAATTACCACAGGAATAACATCAAGATGATGAGATTGTCCATATTTATACCAGACTGTTTCAGATTTATGATCTCATATACTATGTTAGCAATTTGATGCAATAATAATTCAAAGTTTTCCCGAGAATCATCAGAAAATACTAGCACACCAGATGGATTATCCCGATGCATGATGCACAAATACAGAAAAGGCATTCCTTAATAAATTTCTAGTAGCCATTACTTCTCTCAATCCTGGAAAAAAACTTTGGTGTTGAAGGAAAAAAAATTTCGTTAGGGAAAATTAGCAATGAAAATTAATAAAATAACAAAGTAGTAATTAAAATTACCACAGGAATACTAATAAGATGATTGTTCATAATCGTTCATATTTATACTAGACTGTTTTAGATTTATGACCTCATATACTAAGTTACCAATCTGATGTAAAGATAATTCAAAGTTTTCTCACAAAATGCTTGTGCACCAGATGGATTATCCCACGCCGGAGTGTAATTTGTCACACAGTTGAGTCGACGTCCGATGAAAGATGACCCACCCTCAATTAAAACAAAACACGGCGAGAGAACGCGTTTTTGCAGCAAATCCATATCTTTCAGAGCGGGCATGAGTAAGTGCGGAAAGGCGAATTAATCTGATTCATGACTCATTATCGCCAACACTCGTCGTACCATTAATTTAAGGAAACGGCAGAGGATAACAACCAAGAGAGAAAAAAAGAAGCCAAAAATTAATAAAAAACAAACCTCGGCATGAATTGCTTTTTTTCAGCAGGAGGGAAGAGATAAAAAAAAAAAAAAAAAAGCAACACATTCCGTTTCGAGTGAAGAAGATCCCACCACTTGTTAGATTCAGAAAAATGAATCCCATCTCGAACTTAATGAGCGTGTTTGTTTGGCTTGGCTCATGCTTTTTGGGAACGCGATTCCGCCGAAGAAGAAGAAAAAAAAGATAAATTCTCTTCTCACCCTCTTTTTGGAATCCCGGTTCGGGATCGGCCAACAACCCTCCCTATCACAATATTTACTCGCTGGTGATATATCGCCGTGCGGACGGGTGTTTGGCGCCAACCTCTTCCCTCTCTTCGCAGTTACAGATACAAAAACATGGATCACGCTCTCGCCTTCTCATACCTTCCTCGCGCGGGCTATTTTTGTTTGTTTTTATTCCAATCCGAGACTGGCATGAGCATGCATGATGACAATGTTAGGGTATCAGCCAAGGGGAGTGAAGATTTCGATACAAGTAAAATTAGAACAATATTCAACATAGTCCATGAAGAATAATTAGCATCAGAGCAATATTCAACATAATCCATCAAGAATAATTAGAATCACAACAATATTCGACATAGCCTATCAAGAATAATTAGAATTTGAACAATATTTAACATAGTCCTGTATATATATGAAGAATAAATAGAATTAGAAAAATATTCAATATAGTCTACCAATTTAATTAGAACAATATTTAACATAAATTATCTAAATATTAATACATTGCGGATCAAGCAGTTGTGATCATCATAAGTTATGGTATGTGTAGACACTTCTGAGAATTCTAATTGTACGTCAACAGCTTATTAAAATTAAATTACATGACAAAAATTTGCCTAATTTTTTAATCCACAAATGTTTTGCGTAGTTGTATAATATATCTTTAAAACATTTAATAAATTTAAATTATAGAATAATTACAAAATTAATGGTACATAGTATTTTATTTAGAAATTATTTTTGAAAAACTCTTCGAAATTAAATTCCAACCAAATACTAATAATATAGTTGTATTTAGTATACGTCCACTTTGGAACTTATCCAATTTGATATACGTCTTGTTGGGTGCGAAAATTTTGTTTGGAATACGATTAGCATTCATCCAAATCTGTGCAAAATGGATGAATGTCAAGAAATTTAAAACCGTAACAGCATTGTCTAGAATGACCTACCCCAAAAAAGACCAACTTGCACCAAGGAAAAAAAAAAAGCCAATGATTTGCAGTTCATTGGTTGGGATTGTCAAGGTCCTATCCACATCAAATTGTCACAGTAGACATATATTCTGATCAGCTAACACGGCTGGATACAAAAATACGAACTTAGTCAAGCACTGTATAACCAAAAAGGTATTGCCTTCCAACACGATAATTCCAGGCCTCATTGGTTTTAGAAAGAAAGCTCTTGATTGTGAAATTTTAGCACATCCACCATATTCACCTGACCTGTATACCTGTTCTTCTCGATGCAAAGCTTTTTTAAAGGAAAAAAAAAAAAATTACAAAATTTTCACGATGTTCAGAGGGCATGGTTTCGTTTTTTGCTCTACAGTCATCTTGTGCGCACGAGGGCTAAGTTCAGAGGGCAGCCATAGATTTTATGGCTTCAAGAGATAGGATCGTTAAAGCATCCGACATAAATGAGCTCGTTGACAAATGGAGGAAGGTCATAGAAAACAGTAGTAAATATTTCATTAATTAATTTCACTTATGAGCTAACATACAAAAATTTGCTTATCAACTTGATAGCATTAAGCATGGTTTAAATTATGTTATAAAACCTATTGCTAATAACAACACGATTATTTCATGGGAACATATATTTCTCTTTCTATCTTATGCAAAAAAAAAAATTTGCTTCGTAAACTTCCTGTTTGACATACGTCCAAAGATTTAAAACAGATTAATAAAAATATATACCGATGTAGCAATATTTAAACAGTTACGGTTAACGACCAGTCAGAAACACTGAGTCAGTCGGTGTTATTTTATTTTTTCCCCTTCCTAATTATGCGTTCTTCATGTCAGAGAACAGAGATTGAAGCAAGTTAAAAAAGGGTTGCAAACCAAAAATAAACCCGTCACCTTCTGATTTAAGAATAGGCGGCTTTTCGGTAAAAGGGCGGTAGACTTCGGAAGACGAAATTTTGGATGCAAGTCTAATGATAAACACACGTGAATCAAAAGTTGCACCGGATTTAAGGCTTTCGGCGTTGTGTGAGAACTTGCTTCAAACTGCGCTGCGTTCAAGTTATTTCAACGCACAAAGCAAAAGCAGAGAACGTGATTTAAAGGAATGCATTTACAACACTGTATTTCAAACAAGATTCAGGAGCTTCTAGGAGGAGGCGGACACCTCAAAGGATACAGAGACGAATTACGGAGGAAAAGTTTTAGTTTAGATGCTTGAGTGCGAAATATTCAAGAATGCTTATAACTAAATTGTTATGTAACAGTTTAGTTGTATAACATTCTCTCTAAATAGTTGCAAATAGTCATTTAAGCAAGAATGTTCCATCCGTAATATATTTAATTTTTGCAAATAATAGAAATAACTTTCTATTTAAGATGTCATAGTCAATTATCATACTTTAATACTATTTTTAAAACACTATAATTTCAAACCAAATCATTTTATTATGAATTACATATTATTTTTTACTTTCTAACAAAGCTGAAAAAAAAATAAATTTTAAATTTATTTCTAAATCTTGAAGTATTATTATAAAACAACATATAATTCATTATTGTAGTTAAAGTATAAAATTCTCATTAATATTTGTTACAAAATATTTAGTAATGGGAATTGTTATAAGGTACAATATTTCCAGCCCGACTCGTGGCTCAGTGACAACGTGCGCCGTTGCTGAACATTATGGCTGAGGTTCAATTCCTCTGGAGATTCAACGGTGTTTGTGATGTTCAGAATCTTGCCTCGTTACTACCTGGTCGGAGTTTTCCGGATTTTCTCTTATAACATACGCAAATGCGGAGTAGTTCACCCTAAAAATCCTCCTGGAAGGCACTCAGTTCAGGAAGCCAAGTCAGACTTCTACCTACTGGTGTTCCATCATAACAGAAGCTGCATCCCCCTCCTTCAATGAGTAGACTACTCATCGGATATCCGTCCCACTTTGCCGCGAACTGAGCATTGGTCACAACTTTATTGCAACAACATTTGCAATAAATTTGTAGGTAATGCATGAAAAACAACAACAACCAAGTTTACAATACATAACAAGCCACAAGTTTATTTATTCACCTTACTAGCGGTGTTTAATATTAATCACATATTTAAAATAACTTACAATTTAACTTAGCATATTACAGAAAGAAAAAAATAAATAAATAGCATAGAAAATCAAAAGAAAAAAGAAATCCAAACCTCAGAAACAAAAAAGACGGAAACCGAACATTACCACTCTAATGAAAAAAAAAAAAAAAACTTTCCTTAACGCCACACAAAAATACTTTAATCCTTTAAACATACATTTACAATGGAATTCATGTTCAAATAAAGATATTACATAATAAAAGAAAGAGAGAAACAAAACAAAAAACCTGACAATCGATAACTGGAAAGAAAAGAAAAAAAAAGGTCTTCCAAGCACAATGCAGGGTGTGTTCTTTAAATTTCGCTCTACCCATCCAAACAATAAGCAGAAGCACCTGCGTCCACAAAACACACACACACAATCGATCCCATCCGCACACTTTTGGAGCGAAAATTCTTCATTAACCTTTTCCTTCGGCGAAGGCAGTTAGAATTTTTCAAACAAAACGTGAATCATATCTATAACAAAATGGCGGCCTGACACGAAATCGTGACAGAAGCAGTTTATTTCGAGGCCCGGAGGGCAAGGGAAGGTGGGAATGTGAGTTAAGAGAACCTGGTGGGTGGGTGGACCAGGACCGCAATAATTTCCTTATTATCGAAATACCAGGGCCGTCAGCCTTAATCTGTTGATTGCATGTCAAACATGAAGAACGGTAGGCAACGTAGTTTTGAGTGACAAACGTCATGAATTCATGCATTGGTAAGGAGGATGTGTGAGTGCATTAGCGTATTAAAGAGATCGGTTCTGGCTGCCTGGGAAATGGGTTTGGATTGACGAGTTCCCCACGACAGTTGGCTTCAAGAAAAGAAATGGGATCCAGGATTTTTTTTTTTTTAATGCATTTTGGAATATAAAGTTTAAGTAAATTACATCAAAATAAATAATAAAAAAGGATATAAAGCTGCATACCTGCCAACTTTTGGAAAAGTTTCATCTACTAAATATTTGCGGTGTTTACGGAGACAGTTTACTGAGTGTTGTTATACCTTTTTTATGTATGCATATAGCATATTTTATATAATATGAATTTAACATTGAATAAGAAATGGAAATTTTAAATTTATCTACTGCTGCCCATTGACTTCGTTACTTTACTGTTATTCTTAGGGCCTGATTGGCCCAGTGGCTAGCGCTCAGGCGCTAGATGTCACAAGTTTTGGCTTCGAGTTCCAGGGTGCCAAGGATGTGTGTATGTAGTGGTTCGGAATCCACTATAAACCGTAGGTTCTGGCCTAATATGATCGTAGAGTGTTGTTGGGGTAGTGTTACTCGCGTTAGTAATATATCTTCAAGCTACACGTGCCCTTGGGTAACAACGATGAGTAAATAATGAGTAACATATTTATTCATCGTAACATATTATTAATGCTATATAAATGAGTAACAACGATGCAGCCCTTGCTTATGGCATAAGGATTAACTGTCTCTGTATTGTGAGCTGCATTAGAACAACAATGATAATAACTGCAATAACAAACTATCCTTCATCTCAATGATAATCTGAGAATTACTTTGTTTTGACGATTTATATAAGCTAGCATGAATTTAGCGATATAAATTATATGAAAGAACTAAAATTTGGAACATAAAAACCAAAAATATTCGTGAGCTTTGCATTTTTGCTTGTAAATACGTAGTCAACAGTTTTTGCCTACTTTCTATTGCATAAAATATTGGGTATCTTAAAATTTTGATAAATAAAAAAAAACTAAAATACGATTAAATATGTAAGAAGAAAAAAAAAAATAAATAAAAGGGCAAAATCAAGATTTTACAATTTTGTTTATGTATATTTTACAATTCCTGATCAAAATAAAATTTTCATATTTTTTTTTTTCGGAATTTTGAATTTCGAGAATCACACAGAGAAATAGCAAAAAAACCAAACAATAAATTTATGAGAATAAAAATATAAAAATTAGGAAAAATAGTGGCAATGAATGTATTTCTACATCATGCAACATTTCTCACACATAATTTACAAAACAAAAAGGAAAAAAAGACCTTGCCAGAAGAAAATGGAATTCATGCATTTCCAGGACATCAAGACCCATAATGCCCCCCAGCAAATTGTGGAGAGAAGCGGACCGTGTAATCCCACAGGTAAAAACTTCATCTCAGTCAGCATCCGGGATTAGAAGAGGGGGGATCATGTCCCCAGGGTGGTATCCCAGAAGCAAAACCGCGTTACTCTCCCCTATAAATATGTTTCCATCCTTCTTTCTGGGAGGTGAGAACTATTGCAGATTTCATTTTCTCCTCTTGCTGTTTTTCCCTATTTTGGTTAACAGGGTGAGGAGTGTAGAGAGGGAAAAATAAAGGGATTTACTCCCAGAATGGCGTTGTTAACGGAATTTTTTTAAAGAAAAATTTATATACTTTCATTGTATTGCCTGCCATTTATTACAATGCTTTAATATTTCTATTAAATATGTATACTTGTATCCTAATACGAACTTAGCCTTTCAGTAAACGTCATTTATAGAATATGCCCTTCGAATCTATAATTAACGGCTGCTGCAAAAAAAAAACCTTTTTAAATATAGATATTTAATCTAGATTTTTATTATAAAAACTTTTATATTTATGTTTCAAACAAATGAGCATGTTATTATGTAATTTGACAATTTTTTTTCATTATAAAATCAAATGAAAATAATTTATTAGGTAAAATCAAAATTTTGCAAATCAAGGGAAACATTTAAAGTTATTTTATATGATTAAACGTTATAAGTAACGAAGGAATATGTTCTTCAATCAGCATATTTCCTTTTTTTTTTAAATTAAGAAAAAAAAAAAAAAAAAAAAATCGAGGAAAAATATTTAAAAATAATCTGAAAATTTTTAATTAATAATAATAAATAAATAAAATTAAAAACACACAAATTAAAAATATTAATATACAGCTTCAACAATTATAAATAATAAATTCTATTCTTATTAACTGAAACCTTTAAACCAAATTTAAAAAAAAAAATTGTTTAACTATTATACATTATTAAAAACAAGATAACTATAAACAATCTAATTAATTAATTACTTTCTGAATTTTTATAAATCCTATAAAATTCTATTGAATTTTATTCACCATAATCCGGTTATTACTAAAAAAAGTTTTATAAAAAGTATAAACAAAGAATTAAAAAAATATTTAAAAATAATTTGAAATTAATAGTTAATAATAATAATAAATAAATCAAATTTTTAAAATAAGAATTAAAAAATATTAATAAAGCAGCTTCAACAATTATAAATAATAAATCTTTCAATCCTATTCTCATCAACTGAAACCTACAGACCAAATTAAAAAATATTGGTATAACTATACATTGTTTATAGTTATCTTGTGTTTAATAAACTAGTTAATTAACTACTTTCTTTATTTTATAAGCTCTATAATTTATCTAACATAAACCGGTTATTACTAAAAAATAAAAATTGTTTATAAAAAAAGAAAATCCAAACAAAACATTAAATAAATATTTAAAAATAATCTGCAAATTTTCCCATTAATAATCAGACAGCTTCAACAATTATAGATAACAGATCTTTCAATCCCATTTTTATCAACTGAAACCTGTAAACCAAGTTGAAAAATATTTGTTGAAGTATACATTACTGTAAACAAGATAACTATAAATTAATTAATTTATACTATTTTCTGTGTTTTATAAACTCTATTGAATCTTATCCAATGTAATCACTCGAGAAGCTAGCATTACAGTGTCTGGCATGCTGAGGTTGCAGCCCCATTACACGAGTTTTCACTAAGAGGCACGCGGTGAAAAAAAAAGTTCCGCGCAAGAAGAACACTTTAAAAAGAAGAGCCTTCCGGTCAAATATTCCCCCTGCGAAAAAGATGAATGATAGAATTTCTCCCCCGCCATCAAAGTGGCTAAAAGTAAAAATCACTCTCGCTACTCAACTCTCGCCTCTTATTTCCTTGCATTTTGATGGCTTCGAGTTGAACCAATCGTTGTACTCAACATTCACTTCGTACTCCTTCGTCGTCGATCTTTTAGTTTGCTGAGGTTTGGGTTTTGGGGTTCCCAGGAAGAGAGCGAAATCGCCCCAGTTGGCGAGTTTTTAAAGTTTTCACAATTTTTTTTTTTTAAGTTAATAAATTTTCGATTTTAAATAATTTTTAAAAGTGAATCATTTAATTATAAATTCAAAAAAGAAAATAATATTTTAAAACATTATATATAAGCATACAATAAAATATTATATAAACCAAATGTATGCACATAATATACAGAATTTTTTTATTTAATTTTTTTTTTATTATTAAAAAGTTTTTAAATTATATCTAATAATCATAAATCTTATAAGGGATAAAAAAAAAAAAATATTATACACTTTAACAATTTCGAAATGGATGTTTCCCAAATTTATAAGGGTTCAATTTGTTTCCTTCAAAAATTAGAAATTTAAAGTTTTTGTACACACATTTTTTTTTTTTTTTTTTTTTTTTATATTTAAGCTGCTAACATCATAAAAGAACGCAATAAATGACATATTTAAATCTTGTCAGTTAATTTTTTGCAAAACTAATGCTTAGTGCAAAATAAATAAATAAAATAAAATAAAAAAATAAATAACCACTTATATTCAATTTAGGCCATTTAATGTCTCAATGATATTAAAAGAGCACATACATTACTTTGGTTTTTGAAAATTTTTAGAAGGTACTAATTTAAAAAAAAATCATATAAATAGATAGAAAGTGCGTGTGTGTATGTGACGTGTTTAATTTTAAATGCATCATACACTTTTAGAAGTAAAACTTATTTAAGATACCTCTTGAAACTAAAAACACCCTACTTTACTACATCACCCCCATTTAAAACCAATTTAAAATTACACCTGACAAAAATACTATCATCAATCTTATTTTACAGGAAACATATTTTTAGCATCACACTAAAAAAAAAAAAAAAAAAATGCCAAACAACGATATTATTTTGAATTCTTTTACGCCAAATGAGGAACTGTACTTCTGAACAATTCCAGCCAAATATCCCCCCTCGAAAAGAATTGGTAAAGGGAAAAGATTAGCCCTAATGTCTGATCTTCCCACACAAGAAAAACTCTTCACCCATTCTTTTTGCAGCACCCCCCCCTTCCCTATTCCAAGTGAAGAGGGCGCTGGCGCATTAAGGACCGCAAGTCGATTTCTGCCCCACCCCCACCACCCCCGCGATCAATATTAATTGTCAGTAATGGGAGAAGAGAGGCGAGCGTAATTTCATTGCCGCACACACGCATATGCTGTCAGGAAGCAAAAAGGGATAACTTTCGATAAATTCCCTTTTTTCCCCCCATCTCCTCTCCTCTCTTTTACCAATTTCTCTCTTTCTTTTAATCCGCTCTTTTATTTTGTAGTAGAAGAAGTAGGGGTAGGGCAACTTTTTTTTTTTTTTTTTTTTCTTTTTTCGAGATTCACACACCGTTCACAATAATGCTTTTCTTTCGCTTTCTAGAAATTTCTAGTTCGAAGAATTTTTTTTTTTTTTTTTTCCCATTCAGCCATGCTTTACTGTTATTATTTCTTTACCGTTTGCGATATTGCTTCTTCTGAGAAAAGAAGAGATATTGGTCGATGCCGAGGGAAAAGATATCGGCGGTGGGATGGAAAAGAACTGAAGTGAAGAGGAGACTTGACGAGATGTTGGGAGATTAAATTTTCCGTATATCGTGTGAAGAATCAAAATGGTGTGAAATGGGCGTGTATAAAAAGTTGTAGAAGCATGTACATTAGATATCAAGGAGATACTTCAAATAAGAATACAAGATTTCGTTGAGTCTTTTATACTTATTCCTTCTTACAAACGAGCATTTTGTAGCAATAAAAATCACAAATAAGTAATAAATCCTTTTCTTTTTTTTTTTTTTTCTTGCACAGACAAGCAAAATTTTAGCTATTTAAGTAGTGAGAAAAAGAGATGACAGCGAATTATTGTCCTTAACATATTTGTTGAATAGGGATTAATATATTTTAAACCAACAAATATTTCAAAAAGTTTGGTCACAATACGTTGTTTGATCTTTCACTACATTTATGACAAGCTGATCAGAAAAATAATGAAATTTGGCGAAACAATTTAATGATGATAACTTAGATAAAAACTTCTAATTATTTTTTATGCTCATAACAGATTATTTCTTCAAATAAAGTAAAATGAAAATGAATTATCATAAGACACCTACTTAAAAAAAAAACCACCTTTAATACGATGACATACTTGTACAATATTTCTTTGCTCATTGGCGCAACAGCACCCCGGGGACCAAGACACGCCTATACTACCAAGCGCCTGTCTACTGGCAGATTTTGTGACAGGAGATGTTTTTGACAGGATAGTCAGACCTACGCTCAACAGTCATGTGAGCGTTGTCACTCTACGGTCCTTTGTGAGCAATTTGGGCTAGTTAGACAGGGGCCTACAATTAAACGTGGATTCCAAACTACTAACAAACATCCATGCCACCACTAGGATTCGAACCTGAAGCCTGTGGCACCAAAGGCCAGAGCACTAGCTAAATTGGCAATCAGGCCACCTACAGTCATATGAGACCGAGACCTACGGTTTTAAAGTGGATTTCGAACCACTACAAACATCCATGGCACCGTCGAAACCGAAATCTGTGGCACCGGCTGCCAGATCGCTAGTCACTCGGTCATCAGGCCAATTGCACAATTTTTACTTTGTTTTTATTTTTATGAAAAAAATTATTATTTGAGCATTTAAAGCAATCACTGCCATCTTAGAATTAAATGCTATGACCTTGAACTTTACAGCGATAAATACAGCAACGTAATCAAGTTTCCGTTCGGAAAATTTGAGAAACAAATATTACTACATAGAAGAGCCAGAACCAGAAATAAAGCAGAAAAAAAATTATCATGGGTGAAAAAAAATCACCAGCAGCAGCATGCTTCTGAAAGAAACGACTTCCCCACGTGCACGAAGGGAGATAAGGGAGGCAGGAGCGGTGCATCCAGAGGGGGGGGTGGAGGAGATCCTTCTTTCTCACACCCGCTCAATTCAGAGAAGTCAGGTCTAATGGCATTTGACCTCCATGATATGCCAACGATGCACGGTTCCCAACACGGGGACCTGAACCAAGATTACCAGATTTTGGAGGGATGGATTTTGATGGTGGGTAAAAAAAAAAAAAAAAAAAAATGCACGCAAAAACTTTGTGTAATACCATAAGTCGCACCGACGATGGTTGAAGGGATTTAATCACGTCTAACTTGAAGGGAAATGTGTAATCTTATACTGAAATAAGCTCTTTAGGACTGTTACAGTAAGCTCAGCTGTTCTTGTTTGAACTCATCATCATCAGAAGCTCATTTCATCCAACAGAAGCTCAACATCAAATGAAAATAGGAATAGCTTTACATTCCACAAGTAACTTATACAGCTAATAAATATGAGATGCATTTAAAACAATATGCAAGAGACTTTATAATCATCATCAATAGCATGACAGCCCAGAGTGGTCCAAGGCTTTCCTTTGAAGAGATTTCTGTACATTCCTCTGGGTGACAAGGGTCCTCCAATTCTTAACCTTTAGTACAGCAACATCTTTTTCAACTGTGTCTATCCATCGCAACTTGGGTCGTCCTCTTCCTCTTTGTCCCTGTGGCTTTGCCAAAAACGAGCCTATTTACAGGGTTTAAATCATTCGTTCTAAATACATGAGCAGCCCAGTTTAATCTATGGATCTTAATAAATTTCATGATATCTGTATCTTTATAGCATTTATAAATTTCAGCGTTGTACCGTCTTCTCCAACAATCACTTTTCCTAATACATACAAAGAGGAAATTTAAGGGGTCTTATCCCCATTGGTACTCCGTAATTGGTACGACAGTTGCCAGTCATTATTATAAATATCAGACATAAAAGAACTATACATTTTATAGTCCTACTCAAAAAAAAGGTAAAATTGCCACTCGTTATAAAAGATCCAAAGATAAACTCTTTCGAAAAATTTCTCTAATTCTACTGATAAAGTTATTTATAAAAACGTAGGAATAATTATATATATAATTAAAAAAAATAAAACTATACAAAGGTAAGAGTATACAAAAAAAAAAAAAAAAAAAAAACTAATTTAAAAGTAATATTATTGATAAAAAAAAACATCACTAATTGAAAAAAAAAAAAAAAAAAAAAAATCTCAAATGACAGTTTTCAAAAATGTTGCCATTAAAAACATATTATTGATGCCGATATGTACTCCAAGATGGAACGTCTTCTCCAGCCAGGGGCTATAATAATTATAAATAAGAAGAAAAAAAGTATTTAAACCTCAATTGCTTTTCCAGATATTTCTCCTTATTTCTTCTCCTCTCTCTTTCTCTTCTCGATTTCTTTTTTAATTGAGAGTAATTCTTACTTCTCAGCGATTTGTCACGGAATAGTTCACAAGTAAACTTTTATGGCTCCAAGATAATGACTCTCTGTTTTAAGAACTTCATCTTCAAAAAGCAACCCTAGTGCTTAGAGGGGGAAAAACCCACAGGGGCAAAAAAAAAAAAAAAAAAAAAAATCCCTATACAAACATAATTCCGGAAGAATAAGCAAGTTATTACTTCTCAAAGCATTTCATTAACATTTTTTTAATAAATACTTTTTTTTTTTTATCATCATCAGCCACTTCACTTTCAGAAATTATATATTTTTTTTACCCCCTTATTTATTTAAAAGAACAAGCTTCGACGGGTTTTTTTTTTTCCGCCATATTTTTTTTTTTTTTTTTTTTTAATGCACGACATCTTTAAAATTCGTAAGTCGCTGTTTTTGTTTCGGACTTATGGATCTAGAATATATCACGGATGGGTTGATAAAAATAACTGAAAAAAAAAATAGGGGGTTGGAAAGAGAGAAAATTGTGGACTGTAAAGTCACGGAGGGGGAGAAAAGTGAAGTAGGGGGAAGTGAAAATTAAAACATAAAAACAAAAAAAAATTTTTTTTCTTAAGATTTAAAAAAAAAAAAAAAAAAAAGAAAAGAAAAGAAAAAAGAGTAAAAAAATTAAAAAAAAAAAAAAAAAAAAAAAATGCAATGAAAAAAATAGTACAGTTTCGGTAATGAATACTTTATGAAAGTCTCCTTTTCATTAAAAGGAAAGAAAATAAAAACGAAGATGGGGAAAATAAAAAAAAAAGGGAGGGAAAAAGGCATTCAAGCAAACTAGTCATATTGATTCGCAACCGTAGCCGCAACTCCACGAGGGGTCATGGATATCTGATTTTTTTTATTATTATTATTTAAAAGATATTTTTTTTTATAAATTCCTTTTTATGTAATTCCGATTATATGTATTTTTTTTTTTTTTAGCCTTTAATTCCGATTTCACTCCAGTTCTTTTCTCATTTAATTTACGGTTGATGAAACACAAGAGCTTCGCAATTGAACGAAACGGAAAGAAGGCATGAACGAATAGGGGAAGGGGGGGAGGGGGTCGAATACCCGACGGAATAAAATTAAGAATCCAGTTTGGAAAAGATACTGGGACCCGAAAACCACGTTATTATTATTATTTTTGCCTCTGCTGCCTTTTTATCCCCCCCTTTCCCCGATTCTTTCTTTTAATTTTTCTTAACTTCCCTAATTCTTTTCATTTTTTTTTAACTTGTTTGGCGGCTGGTTTTTAAAGACACTGGAAACAGAAAAGGATGTATTTATAGATAAACAGCATTAAGAAAAAGAGAAAAAGAAAAGAAAAAGAAAGTGCACGAGAAGATTAAAAGGAAAAAAAAAAATTAAAAAAAAAAAAAAGAATCTTTCCAGTAAAGAAATAATTGCGTCAATTTCCCTTTTACAAATCGGCATACCAGAACCCATTAAAATTAATGATTTTCTTTCAGGTGAAGTTAAGACACCGATAACAGATAACTGGCGATGGTTCATTTTTTATTGATTACGTTACCCTCAAACTGAGAGAAAAATCGTAATTTTGCTTCGCAATGCTATTTTTTTTTTCTCTCTCTCTCTTCCCAACTATTCATTTACTTCAAATGTCATTTGACTTTTAATGGCAAGAAATACCGACACATAGCATACTATGTTGGTTTTTTTTTTTTTTATTCTTATATGTATGTATATTTTTTTCTCGTTTTATCTTTTAAGTTAAGATGCAAGTACATTTCTGCAAGAAAATCGAGAGTTAGAGGGAGAGGGGGAAAAAAAATGCTAACGAATGCGAGGTATTTGAAATTTCTAATTAAAATCGCCCCAAAAGGAGAGTTATCACGTTAATTAAAAAGTAATTATGAGAGAAGGATAGAAAAGGTGGAATGCTACGAATGCAACTTTATTGCGCAAAAAATGACGTAAAAGGCATGCTTGAAGAGGCAGTTACAGAGAGGAGTGAGGGGGAATGTAATTACCATCTATTCTTAGAGTTTGGAAGTTGTCTCTTTACCAGTATTCTAAATAATTGAGATTTAACTGCAAACTATAAGATAGGGACATCTAATTCTTAGAAGTGCGGTTTAATGCCAAGGGTATTTTTATTTTACAATTTAGTTTTGATATAGAAGATTAAAGGCAATTCTCGAGATTGGTTTTGTCGTTTTATGATCATTGTGTGTTCACTACAGGCTAATTAGACCGGAACCTACAGTTTAAAATGGATTCCGAACCATTAACAAACATCCTTGGCACCGCCAGGAATTGAACCTGATGCCAGTGGTACCAAAAGGCCAGAGCAGTAGCCAATGGGCCATCATGCCGCGAGAAACTTGAAGAGATGACTTCCATGGTTGGCTACTACACCCTCTAGAGTTTTTGCGATTTTAAATGCTAAAAAATATTACATTGCAGTCCCAGAGACTCTGCTGTGTGTCAGTAGTAGGCTGTGAAGTTGGATATCAAACTGTGAGATTTTAGTAGTGGACGCTTATTTGCCAGAAATTTGTATAAAGCGCGCCTACATTTATTTGTAGAGTTTTAAATGGCCAAAGTTTGAGAACCACTGCGTAAAAATTTATGACACAATAATTAAAACCCGTTGTCCTTGGGGGAGGAGATTTCAGCTGTATAACAGCGTATTTTTACTATAATAGGCTCATAAACAAGAGATAAGCCTATTCAATATTTAATACAAATCCATCAATCCATTAAAATTTGATTTAGAAAAAAAAAAAAAAATAATAATAATAATAATAATAATAATAAAACAGTAAAAAAATTCTTTTAAAAGGATAATTAAAAATGAGTTAACTCGAAATAAATAAATTTAAATTAACTAAAGCCCACTAGCAATTTGCTTCAGCGATACTTTTGCCGCCAGCAATACATGTCTATATTAGGTCTCAATTTAAAAGAATTAAAGCGTCCGTTAAAAAACAGTAAAAATTATATATCTATTTTTAAAAAAAATAAAATATAATTTTCATTCGCTTTAAAAAAAAAAAAAAAAAATAATAATATCCACAGAAATAAAATTAAGTCGAAAATAAAATAAAATTAACGTCCGAAAATAAAATATGAATCTTTAAAATAGAATAACTCTTAGTAAAAATTAACAAGGATGGAAATAGGATGAAAAAAAAAAAAAAAAAAAAAAAAAAGAATGAATGAATAAATTTAAATGAACTAAAGCACACAAGCATTTTGTTTCAACGACACTTTTGCCGCCAGCAGTCCATGTCTATATTAGGCTCTCGATTTAAAAGAACTAAAGCGTCCGTTCAGAAAAAGATGGCGACAAAAATAAGCTTGCATAAACAATTTCAGTCTGTCACGGACTATCACACACTAAAAATTAATAGAAGCACAGGCTGCCACGAAGAAGAAGAAGATATCAAAAAAGGCAAGTTGATATGCATGAGCTCTGCGATGACCCCTCGCTTTTTCCACGTACGAGCGACACATGGCTCTTCTCTGGAGCGGATCGGGTTACGTAAAGGACAGATGCACAAGTGTTGCGCTAAAGAGATTTTATTTATCAAATCAGTAGATTAGCTAGCTTGCGTTCGTGTCCGTCTCGTGCCGTCTTGAAGGACAAGGACTTGCAAGGGTTGTATCTAGGCATGTCCGAGTGGGACTTCAAAAAAAAAATTCGTTTATTGAATTTCGAGGGGGAAAAACTTTTAATTTATGTGGTGTGTATCATGTACAAAATTTAAAGAATCTGTATATGATTTTTATCTTTCAATATCATCTTGTGGTTTTCAAAGTAACTACAAAAATTTATAATAAGTATATGTTATGGAAAAGTGAATTTATGGGAAAAGTAACCT
Source organism: Caerostris extrusa (assembly GCA_021605095.1). Classification (NCBI taxonomy): domain Eukaryota; kingdom Metazoa; phylum Arthropoda; class Arachnida; order Araneae; family Araneidae; genus Caerostris; species Caerostris extrusa. The sequence goes on from BPLR01007679.1 coordinate 26,731, forward strand.
AGTAAAGTGTTATGGAAAGATATTAAGCCAATTATTTATAAATGGGATAATTATATCCTTATAATATACACACAAAAAAAAAAAGTTTAAATTCAAATATACAAAAACAACAACAACTGTATTTTTAATTTATCAGAACCATATATGGCTTTGCAAAATGTTAAATACTCGCAAAACATAAGAAAATTAATTTTAAGATCAATAGATTACACTGGTCTGCTCATGTATTTAGAATGAATGATTTAAACCCTTTTCAAAAAAGACTCATTTTGGAAAGCTACATTAAAGCTGTTAAAAGGTTAAGAATTGGAGAACCATTGTCACCCCTGCATGAAAATATTTCTTCAAAGGAATCTTCTTGACTCATCCTGGGCTGTCGTGCTGTTGATGATGATGATTATAAAATTTACTTTAAAAACAATTAAGTTACCGATAGATTAAATGTGAAAATTAATAGGATTTGATGAAACACTAAATAATTGAAAGTTATTATGGATATACTATATCTGCACTTTTCAAAAGATTTATGAAAAGAATTGTAGATAACCAATAAGCACTAAAAATCTCTTGTTGTTGCTTCTGATCCGAGATATGGTCTAGATATTACATCAAATCTATAAATCTCTAAAAGTCCAAGAATAAGAGAGGTCTAGGGAAAAAAAAAACCTCGCCAATGTAAAATCAAGACAGTTTAAAATATGAGCAGGCGATGCTTAAGCAGTCCTATACTCGGTGCAGGTCCCAATTATCTATTGTCCTTATTCATAGACTAAATATCTCTACAATCATTTGACACCATGCTGATGAAATCGTTTCCACTTGAGTCAAGAGTCATCAAGGAAGATGGATTACCGTTATTTGAAAAAGCATTTAATTTATTAGATTACTAATTCCCACACCAGAAGTTTGTAATTACCTTTTCTAATACCATCCTTAAGAAAAAAAAAAAAAAAATTAGAGAGGGAAAAGAAGTTTCACTAAAAGCTCGAATGCATCGCAATCCAACACCAACCAGCTAGAGCTTGATCTAATCTATCCAGAGTGCATGGAATGGTTAACGAGGGACTGCGGCATTCGTTAAGCGTCGGAAGGTGGTTTGCTAAAGAAGAAAGCGCAAAGGGTGACACTCGATCTATCAAGGGTGGGGTCAGGGTTCATTACCTCTCCACCCTGACCTCCCGGACGACATAAATCGTCCGGCAAAAGAAATCGCTCACTCCTCCCACTTCAAAAACCATCACCACGACATGTCAAAAGCGCCCTCCTTTTTTTTGATGTGGGGAATAAATTGGTTTTTAAGAGCGATCCAGAGATGTTACTCTGCGGTCCGCTTTGCAAGAGAGTAATGAATCAAGAATGACATTGTGTGGGGAAAAATATGTGTGGACATTAAAACAGGAACAAAGACAGAAAGAGGAAAGGGAAGGGGTTGGTTTTGAAATAGTCCAGCAGGGGTAATGAATAAAAAATGAGGCTGACGTGCAGAAGTGGTAGATTTAGCAACTGATTTATGATACAAACTGTGACTCAAATAATTTTTTTTAGACAATGTAACATTAAAAAATTAGATTGACAAATAAAAGTGGAAAATATGTAACTATTGGGAATACACACGGTGTCTCGATCTGTCCTTTATGTAATCATCATAACAAACACTTTGAAATATAAACCGATTTTTCATTGAATAACATGTAAATTTATTTGATTGTTCCGAAGAAAATAATTAATAGAATATGAATAAGATATAGTTTCTATATTTTTGTGAATGAATTATAAACATTTAGTCAAATATTTCATTTTAATATATTTTCTTCTTCAATGGTGTAATAGTCTTATGGCGGGGCTATCTGTCAGACTATTTACTGGCAGATTCCAAAACGTGAGATATTTTTATTTTTACGTGGTAGTGTTGTCAACCATACGCCCAACAATCATATTAGACAGGGACCTACGGTTTAAAGTGGATTCCGGTTATTTTAATATTTTATATATCAAGCATAGGCCGCGAAAGGAGATTATATAATATCATTTTTGTTTTTAAACATCAACAAATTAATTTCCATTTAGTATATTCTGATCATTCTATAGTTAAGTTTATAATTTAAAGTCAATTACAAGTTATTGAAATCGATTGAAGATTTGTTTATCTTGTTGATTTTTAATTTTAAAACTAAAAATTTAAATCTCCATTTTGAGGTTTAGAAATAATCACAAGTTAATGACACACTTTTAAAGGATCTTGTACAAACAAATCCCATTAACTAAAAACTCTCTTCACAATATAACTGATTACATTTTAAACAACAACAGGTAATTAAACGAATATATATCACTCGGAACCAAAAAAAAAAAAAAAAAAAACAAAAAAAAAAAAAAAAAAAAAAAAAAAAAAACAAAGCAGTTAAAAACGTTAAGCATTCAATCCCAGTATGAAATTGAAAACATCCTACAAAAGTTGGGGAAGTAGGACGGGTTCAATTTCGGAACGAAGGAAGGGGAAAAATGAAACAGAAATTCCGAGGGGGAGCGGGTGCTTGCGGTGTATAATCGTTCGGCGGGGAACATCCATCGTATGCATGGCGTGCTTCTGGTGAAGACATCACCGGGTAACAGGCCAATGATTAATTTGGGAGGTTGGCCGTCTGGGGTGGGAGGCGAAGCGATCGCTATACATCATCCTGCCGATGACGGCCCACCTGTGCGATGACGCCGGATTTTTAGCCCGCTATCGACCCGCAAACAGATGAGGCCGCCTCTCCCGATACTCTTTCCTGGAGAGAAAGAGGAGAACATCGTTTTTGCCTTTCTTTTCTTGTTTTTTTCTTTCCGTTCCTTTCTCTCAGAGCAAGGATGCTTAAATTTTTCAACAGCGGATTAACGCATGTCTACAGATTGTTTTGGTTACAAATAGTGTCTCTCAAAAGTTGGCAGAATTTGACTGACGTTTTAGAGTATGAGAGCTTTAATTAATGGCAAGTCAATTAATTAACGGCAAGTCAATTAATTAACGAAATAAACCAAAGAGAGTTGATGATTATATGTTTCAAAAAAAGATTACATTATAGTTTTTGCAAGCCTTTCTTTCCGTCCTTTATTCTTAGAGCAAGGATGCTTGAATTTTTCAACAGCGGATTAACGCATGTCTACAGATTGTTTAAGTACCAAATAGTTTCTCTCAAATGCTGGCAGAATTTGACTGATGTTTTTAAAGTATGAGAGCTTTAATTAATGGCAGGTCAATTAATGCAAGGAATAAACCACAGCAAGTTGATGGTTATATATGTTTTAAAAAAGATCGTTTTTGCAAGCCTGTAATGGTCCCCCCCTCTGTCTAAGAGAAAGGATGCTAAATTTTTCAACAGTTGATTAACGCATGTCTACAGACTGTGTTGTTACAAACAGTGTGTCTTCAAATGCTGGCAGAATTTGACTGATGTTTTAAAGTATGAGAGCTTTAATTAATGGCAGGTCAATTAATGCAAGGAATAAACCACAACAAGTTGATGGTTATATATGTTTTTAAAAAAAGATCGTTTTTGCAAGCCTGTAATGGTCCCCCTGTCTAAGAGAAAGGATGCTAAATTTTTCAACAGCTGATTAACGCATGTCTACAGACTGTGTTGTTACAACAGTGTGTCTTCAAATGCTGGCAGAATTTGACTGATGTTTTAAAGTATGAGAGCTTTAATTAATGGCAGGTCAATTAATGCAAGGAATAAACCACAGCAAGTTGATGGTTATATATGTTTTTAAAAAAGATCGTTTTTGCAAGCCTGTAATGGTCCCCCTCTGTCTAAGAGAAAGGATGCTAAATTTTTCAACAGCTGATTAACGCATGTCTACAGACTGTGTTGTTACAAACAGTGTGTCTTCAAATGCTGGCAGAATTTGACTGATGTTTTAAAGTATGAGAGCTTTAATTAATGGCAGGTCAATTAATGCAAGGAATAAACCACAGCAAGTTGATGGTTATATATGTTTTTTTAAAAAAGATCGTTTTTGCAAGCCTGTAATGTCCCCCCCCTCTGTCTAAGAGAAAGGATGCTAAATTTTTCAACAGCTGATTAACGCATGTCTACAGACTGTTTTGTTACAAACAGTTTGTCTTCAAATGCTGGCAGAATTTGATTGATGTTTTAAAGTATGAGAGCTTTAAATAATGGCAAGTCAATTAATTAACGAAATAAACCACAGCGAGTTGATGATTGTTGCGTTATATGTTTAAAAAAAAGATTCTTTTTCCGCCTTGTCTAAGAGAAAGGATAAATGTTTCAATTATGAATTAACGCATGTCTACATACCGTTATGTTACAAATAGTGTCTCTTCAAATGCTGGCAAAATTTGACTAATGTTTTAAAAATATTAGAGCTTTAATTAATGGCAGGTCAATTAATGGACAGAAATAAACCACAGCAAGTTGATGGTTATATATGTTTAAAAAAAAAAAAAAAAGATCGTTTTCGCAAGCCTTGATGGGGTTAGTTTTCCTTCTTTGTCTAAGAGCAAGGATGCTAAATTTTTCAACAGCGGATTAACGCATATCTACAGACTGTTTCATTACAAATAGTGTCTCTCCAAATGCTGGCAGAATTTGACTAATGTTTTAAATTATGAGATCTTTAATTAATGGCAGGTCAATTAATTAACGAAATAAACCACAGCAAGTGGATGATCATATATGTTTAAAAAAAAAAACTTTATGGAGTTTCTTTTCCGTCTTTCTCAGATCAAGGATGCTTAAATTTTTCAACAGCGGATTAACGCATGTCTACACATTGTTTTGGTTACAAATAATGCCTCTTCAAATGCTGGCAGAATTTGACTGATGTTTTTAGTATGAGAGCTTTATTTAATGTCAAGTCATTTAATTAACGAAATAAACCACAATAAGTTGATGGTTACATATATGTTTAAAACAAAAAGATCGTTTTTGCAAGTCTTTATGGGGTTTCTTTTCGCCAATGTCTAAGATATATGATGTTAAATGCTTCAATTGTAAATTAATGCATGTTTACAGACTGTTTTTGTTACAAATAGTGTCTCTTCAAATGCTGACAGAATTTGACTAATGTTTTAAATTATGAGAGCTTTAATTAATGGCAGGTCAATTAATGCAAGGAATAAACCACAGCAAGTTGATGGTTATATATGTTTTTAAAAAAGATCGTTTTTGCAAGCCTGTAATGGTCCCCCTCTGTCTAAGAGAAAGGATGCTAAATTTTTCAACAGTTGATTAACGCATGTCTACAGACTGTGTTGTTACAAACAGTGTGTCTTCAAATGCTGGCAGAATTTGACTGATGTTTTAAAGTATGAGAGCTTTAATTAATGGCAGGTCAATTAATGCAAGGAATAAACCACAGCAAGTTGATGGTTATATATGTTTTAAAAAAGATCGTTTTTGCAAGCCTGTAATGGTCCCCCTGTCTAAGAGAAAGGATGCTAAATTTTTCAACAGCTGATTAACGCATGTCTACAGACTGTGTTGTTACAAACAGTGTGTCTTCAAATGCTGGCAGGGAATTTGACTGATGTTTTTAAAGTATGAGAGCTTTAATTAATGGCAGGTCAATTAATGCAAGGAATAAACCACAGCAAGTTGATGGTTATATATGTTTTTAAAAAAGATCGTTTTTGCAAGCCTGTAATGGTCCCCCCTCTGTCAAGAAAGGATGCTAAATTTTTCAACAGCTGATTAACGCATGTCTACAGACTGTGTTGTTACAAACAGTGTGTCTTCAAATGCTGGCAGAATTTGTGACTGATGTTTTTAAAGTATGAGAGCTTTAATTAATGGCAGGTCAATTAATGCAAAGAATAAACCACACAAGTTGATGGTTATATATGTTTTAAAAGATCGTTTTTGCAAGCCTGTAATGGTCCCCCCCTCTGTCTAAGAGAAAGGATGCTAAATTTTTCAACAGCTGATTAACGCATGTCTACAGACTGTGTTGTTACAAACAGTGTGTCTTCAAATGCTGGCAGAATTTGACTGATGTTTTTTAAAGTATGAGAGCTTTAATTAATGGCAGGTCAATTAATGCAAGGAATAAACCACAACAAGTTGATGGTTATATATGTTTTAAAAAAGATCGTTTTTGCAAGCCTGTAATGGTCCCCCCCTCTGTCTAAGAGAAAGGATGCTAAATTTTTCAACAGCTGATTAACGCATGTCTACAGACTGTGTTGTTACAAACAGTGTGTCTTCAAATGCTGGCAGAATTTGACTGATGTTTTAAAGTATGAGAGCTTTAATTAATGGCAGGTCAATTAATGCAAGGAATAAACCACAGCAAGTTGATGGTTATATATGTTTTTAAAAAAGATCGTTTTGCAAGCCTGTAATTGTCCCCCTCTGTCTAAGAGAAAGGATGCTAAATTTTTCAACAGCTGATTAACGCATGTCTACAGACTGTTTTTGTTACAAACAGTTTGTCTTCAAATGCTGGCAGAATTTGATTGATGTTTTAAAGTATGAGAGCTTTAAATAATGGCAAGTCAATTAATTAACGAAATAAACCACAGCGAGTTGATGATTGTTGCGTTATATGTTTAAAAAAAAAAGATTCTTTTTCCGCCTTGTCTAAGAGAAAGGATAAATGTTTCAATTATGAATTAACGCATGTCTACATACCGTTATGTTACAAATAGTGTCTCTTCAAATGCTGGCAAAATTTGACTAATGTTTTAAAAGTATTAGAGCTTTAATTAATGGCAGGTCAATTAATGGACGAAATAAACCACAGCAAGTTGATGGTTATATATGTTTAAAAAAAAAAAAAAAAAAAAAAGATCGTTTTCGCAAGCCTTGATGGGGTTAGTTTTCCTTCTTTGTCTAAGAGCAAGGATGCTAAATTTTTCAACAGCGGATTAACGCATATCTACAGACTGTTTCATTACAAATAGTGTCTCTCCAAATGCTGGCAGAATTTGACTAATGTTTTAAATTATGAGATCTTTAATTAATGGCAGGTCAATTAATTAACGAAATAAACCACAGCAAGTGGATGATCATATATGTTTAAAAAAAAAAAACTTTATGGAGTTTCTTTTCCGTCTTTCTCAGATCAAGGATGCTTAAATTTTTCAACAGCGGATTAACGCATGTCTACACATTGTTTTGGTTACAAATAATGCCTCTTCAAATGCTGGCAGAATTTGACTGATGTTTTTGAGTATGAGAGCTTTATTTAATGTCAAGTCATTTAATTAACGAAATAAACCACAATAAGTTGATGGTTACATATATGTTTAAAACAAAAGATCGTTTTTGCAAGTCTTTATGGGGTTTCTTTTCGCCAATGTCTAAGATATATGATGTTAAATGCTTCAATTGTAAATTAATGCATGTTTACAGACTGTTTTGTTACAAATAGTGTCTCTTCAAATGCTGACAGAATTTGACTAATTTTTTTTTTTAAGTACAAGATCTTTAATTAATGACAAGTCAATTAATTAATCACAGCAAGTTGATGGTAATATATGATAAAAAAAGATTGTTTTTGCAAAACTTATTGAATAATAATTGTTATCGTTGTTTTTAGTACGATATAAATGTTATTAATTCCAAATAATTTACATATGTACAGGAATATTTTAAAGTCTAAATTTTTCAATTATTCCTTACAATTACTAGTTTTTTTTGGTTTTTTTTTCGTATTATGTATAATAAAATTTAAATTTTCATTCAAAAGCCTTCATGTCCAAAACAATATCTCAGAAGTACATAAGAAGGAGAAGATTCCTAAATATTTTATCAGTGTTCACATGACTAAGCGGTCTAAAATAACTGAAACTGAATTTTAGCAATAAAACATAGAATTGGAAAGAATTTCAAAGCATGCTGAAATTAAAAACAACACTTATTTCCTATCAAGAACTTTTAATCCAGAAACAGGTAACAATTTCTTCACGAAAAATAAATATCCAAGGATACTTTCCTTTAACGATTATTTTGAAAAAGCAAGTAGCCTTTTCCTCTTAAAAACAATGATTAAAAGTAATAAAAGAAGAAAGAACAAAAAAGAAAGAAAAAATCACCGAACTTTTAAAAATTACCTTCCAGAGTTCGGAAAAGAAAGCAAAAAAAAAAAAAAGTTCAATTTGTACTTAACAACCAAGAGGACCTTTACGCGAGATAAGATAAAAAGAAACGCTCCAAATCTCAAATTAAGTGCCATCAGGTGTAGAATAAACAAAATAAAAACAGGAACAAGGAAGAAGAAAAAAAAACAGGAGCACAAAAGAGGAAAGAAGAAGAGCAAAGAAGAAGGAAAAAAAGTTTCCTGCCATCCTAACTCCAGCCATCTTCTAATCCTGAGCCTGGCCCCCGCTTTTCCCGAAGTTCCAGACTCCTCACACAAAAGCCCATATCCGGGAGATTTCGGGAGTTAACAGCCGGAGCCAGGGCCTCGTAATCCGGAATTTACGACCACGGGAGAAGGACTTATAAGGCGGAGGGCATACCTGCTTGGCCGTTGGCTGGAACATTAAGTAGGGCTTAATTGGGCGGCAATAGCCCCGGCGGCTTTCTCACTTTGATTAGTGCACCCATGCTATAGATATATCTATATAGCCGGGAGCTATCTCCGAGCGCGCTAATTACGCTCTGCCAATACCCTTGGCAAAAGAGAGAGAACACATTCTGGTCGATATGGGCTTCTGGCTTATATGGGATTCCCTGACGTTCCCCAGTTAACCCTGGCCTGGAGATCAACTATATTAGAGTCTCGTTCGGGAAAGTCGTTAGGCGGCATTTGATGTCCTCCGTGCCATTCCGGCTTTAAAAGGGACGCTTTGAACGATATTAAAATTTCTTCTCACGGAGGGTGGGGCAAAAAGAGGACACGAAAATTTCAGCTTTTGTGCTCGAGTGCATGAAGTTGAGAGCCACGTTACGTGCGCAAAGGCAGTAGGGCCAGTCAGAATCGCATTACAGTCTGCTTAAGTGCAGAGTGTCGAGTATTGGCATCCTTTATGGGGCATGCTTTTGAAAAGGTTGAAAGTAGTCAGCATACAATGACTTTTGACAATAGACTATTGTTGGCGATCCAATATTATCGTCAAAGTTCTGCTGAAATTATGCAAAAGAAAACTAGATAACACTGTTAACTGCTGTTTGGTTTATCGCTGACATTTTGTGCAAACTTTAGGCCAATTAGATCAGGACCTACAGTTTAACGTGGATTCCGAACCATTCAAACATCCCTGCTGCCGCCAGGATTCGAACCTGAAGTCCGAGGTACTAAAGGCCAGAGCGCTAGCCAATTGGCCATCAGGTCGCCAAAATTTTTATTATTTTTCTTTAGGTTTAGTTTGTCGCTCTACGGTCATTTTGCGCATACTTTGGGTTAATTAAACCAGGACTTACAGTTTAATGTGGATTTCGAACCACTCACAAACATGCATGCCACTGCCAGTATTCAAACCTGAAGCCTATGGTACCGAGGCCAGAGTCTTATCTCGTTCTTTAAGGCAACTGAGATTATTACCAATCATCCAATAGTCAACTTTTAAAAAACAATTATGCAACCAACACTAAAACCAGTAGCATGTTCTTTATTTAAACCTTTTTTTTGATAGAAATAAATCATAAATTCAAATAACAGTGTAAAAAAAAAAAAAAGAAGAAGATAATTGTTTATAGCTCAATAGAAATATTAAAAGGGGAAGTAATCCTTATTTTGTTTAATAAACTTACGAATATTTTGCGGAAACTTAAAATAAAATTCATATTAAAGGTAGCTAACTTAAGGTGAAATAAAAAATAATCTCACAAATATTTTCTGGACTTGTATTTCTCTGGAAGTCTTTCACCGTCTTTAAAAACAAAACAGCTGATTTTGAAAAGAAAAGGTCTGAAATCTTACCTAGAAAAGAGAAAAGAAACACAACATTAGTAAATTGTACAATTTATTATATGAATATCTTTATTAAAAATTTACTATATATATATATATTTTTTAAAAATACTACTTATTTTCATAATCTTCTTTTTCTTTTAACTTATCACATTAATCAGAATTAAAATTTCATGCCTAATTAGAAATTTTTAATTGGTAGAAAAAAAATTAAAAAACGTTCATAACAGCCATTGTGTTCAAAGAATGATATGACTAATTACTTCAAAATTTAACTGGCGTCATATCTCAAAATAAAATACCTATATATTATTGTTCAATCTTAAAAATGTAAAAATTATTGAAATTAAAAACAAAACTAAGTAGTTGTACGATGTCACAAAACTATACACACGGATAAATAACCAACTAAACATTTACAACAATATTCAATTCAATACTGAACACATTTACAATAAAAAGAAAAAATTCATTCATTAGATCCAGCTTCTTATTCACTTCCTCAAAACACTCGTACACCCAGGGGAGAAATAGAGATGCTGCCTACCCCCTCAGACTTTAAAAACACCAAATAAAAGGCATTTCAATAGATATAATAAAAGGGTATAAGACTGATACGTGCATTGGAGGTAAGGGGGGGCAAAAAAGAAATCTGTTCGAAACGGCAAGCACCATCAGTGACTTGCCACTTTGGCTGGCAGATCAGTTGTGGAGCATTTTCTCCAATATGGGGGTGGAAAAAAAAAAAAAAAAAAAAGTAAAAGGCCACCCTTCTTCCAGAAAAGAACGGAGGGTGTGGTGATGTATGTAGCCATCAGAAATCGTTTGTAAATTCCATCATGGAATTCCCAAATGCGTTCTTGATTCTCTGATCTTCATTCTCCCTCTTTCTATCTCTTTTTCATCCCCTTCTTCCAATATCCTCTATTTTTTTTTTTTCTCCTCACTCCTCTCCTCTAAGCATCCATCTGCAGCAAAAGGCACCAGAGAAGAAGAAGAGGAGCGAAAAATAATAAATAAGGGCCCCAAAAAATAAAAATATCGTGCGATATATCCATGTATGCAGACTGGCATAAGGCAGTGCGTAGGGTAGGTTTTTCTTTATTCCACTCCCATATTCTTTCTCGATAGAAAGGAAATCGTAGTGTTCTATCTGGTCGGGCATCGAAAGTGTTGGGATCTCTCGGAGAGGCAAATATTTATCAACAATCACCCATACAGAGGCGGCATCGAGATGGGTTTATAGATGGAGATACTGCAAGCAGCGAAATGGGGGGAAAAGTAGCACGTATAAATGTGGATTAATGTCAATAGATCCGATCAAAATCGTAAAGAAAACCTTTTTATGTTTTTATTTATTTTATTTTTTTCTGTAAAACGCCAAAACGTTCCGAAGGAGAAACTAGTTTCAGAGAAAAAGATTTTTTTCGATATATTCTGATACAGAAACTATTACGGAATGGCAATATTTTTATAAAATTGTCGAAATATTGGAGAGCTATTTTACGAACGTTAGAAGATAAAAATTAAAGAACAGTGTAAAATAATTACGATACTAATAAATATGTATTTAATAGCTTTCTTAATATAAAGTAAGGAAAAAAAGACAATAAAATTGAAATAAACAAAAACATTTCGAGACATTTTCGGTTTGTCGTTCTACGGTAATTTTGTGCACACTTTAGGCTAATTAGACCGGGACCTACAGTTTAACGTGTATTCCGAATCACTCACAAATATCCATACCACCACCAGGATTCGAATTTGAAGCCTGTGATACCAATGGCCAGAGCGCTAGCCAACTGGCCATCAGGTTCGATTTCGAGGCAGGAGATGTTCTTTTTACGGGGTAGGATTGTCAGCTATACGCCCAACTTACTACAGTCATATTAGATCGGAACCTACAGTTTAAAGTGGATTCCGAACCACTACAACCATCCATGCGCCGCTGGGGCTCGAGCCCAAAACGTTTGGCACAGAGAGCCAGTCACTAAGCCATCAGATCCCCTTACAGTGTATATGCCATAATTAAAAGTCATATACACATTTTTACAAATAAAAATAACGCTGTATATACAGCTTCAATATTTACAGAACACTTCAGTCCTATCATGCTTCTAAACAGACAAAGCATTATGCATAACCACATTTTTTTAAAATTTTAATCTAATTTAAAAACATTTTCTTCCAATAAAACTATAGAATATTAATAAGACACGACGAAAGAGATTCTTCAGCTACAGCAGCCAAATCCTCATCAGGACACTGTTATGTGGGAAATGAGTGGCGATGAGTATTCAGCTGCATATTTTTTCATTATTCTTCCACCCTCTGCCATTCTATCGTTATTTCCGAGAGTTTCCCTATTTCCCTGGTGGACCTTTGGCGTTAGGACTACGAGCGTTTTGGGAATAAGTGTTCGGTACGAACAGAGCGAAAGGACAAAAGACCCTTTTTTTTTTTTTTTTTCCTTTTATCCATCTATACATACATATATATTTTTTTTTTTTCCTTTCTATTCTATCCCTTTTATTTTTTGTCTAAATGATCCAACCCATATTTCAGAATAGCCATTATGTCGGGTTTGTAATGCTCTTTTCATGTGGCCAGAGAGAGGGCACGAGAGCTTCCCTTTTCATTTTTTTACTGATTTTATTTCTACAAAAAAAAAAAAATAATAAATAACAAAAGAACAAAAAAATCGGAAGGGGATTGTGAGAAGCAGAAAGAGGGTCTGGATACAGACACACACACACACACACGAAGATGAAGAAACGGTAAAAGCTGGGGAAAAATATAAGGAGGAACGAATAGGAGAACGACAGTACGATTTCAGGGAAGGATAAAGCTTGTTTTCGATTCTTCTTATCTATTTATTGTCTCTGGGAGACTTTATCGGTTGTTTTACTCCAGGAGTAAAGGACTTTAAGCCGATCAGAATAGCGAATGATGATCTTGTAAACTGGTTTAGATGGAATATCTTTATCTTGCTGCAGCAGAATTTAATAAATAAAACATTTTCTGAAAACTGGAGACGCAAAAAAAAAAAAAAAGTAAAAGAAGGGTTTTTGGAAAGAAAAGGATGGCTTCAAATGAGATCTACATTTTAAAAATGAATTGAAGCGATAGGAGTAAAGAAAAAAAAAAAGAAAGTAAATTTCAAATGCAAAATTGATTGAGGTAAAATCATAATTCGAAATAAGGCAGTTTCTGATTTGTTCTTTCGGTGATAAATTTCAGCAAAGAGAAAAATTCTAGTATCCACAAAAAAATGCAAGCTTTGTGCATCCATTTATTGATAAAGATTTTAAATCAGATGAAGTCGTACAGGAAAAAGAACACGTATGCTTTTCGATAAGATGCTATGACCTCATTCCCCCGTTCTATATGGTATTTTTATTTTGATTCGGAATTTCATTCAAACCGTAAATAAACGATCAGCAGACATCAACAAAAATGTTTAAGTGTATTTTACATACAAAAACAGTTAAAATAAATCAGATTCAGCATTTATATAAAAAGAAATTAATAATAAATAAGGGTTGGACTAAAAATAGTATTGATTTTTTTTTTCAATGTTACAAACAAATGTTAATATAACAGATTACATAAATAAATTTAGTAAAGCAATTTTCTGAAATTCATTTAATATTCATCATCTTTAGAAATAATAATCTCGAATTTGATTTCAAAAGGACATAATTTTTTTAATAGTTTTTAACTACTTGTTTTACTGTATGTCTACTAAATTTATTATTTTCTTCTCGGTAAAAAACAGTTTAGTTAAATTCATTTATGTTGATAAAAACAAGCGAACATAAATAAAAAATACATCTGCTACATACAATAATCGATAATATTTTTTTTTTACACTTCTGCATCTTACAGAACTACACCATAAAATCACATTACACCACACATCCCTATTAAGATTGTTTAAAATAGTTATAATTAAATCTATTACATGTTCTATTATTTTCTCTGTAAAAATAGTTTAGTTCAAAAAAATTAGCTTAATGCAAATGATCTTTATGAATATTCATCTATGTTGAGCGAATTAACATAAATATATATATATATATTTCATAGAATAATAGCATTTTATTTTTACACCTCTGCATCTTACAGAACTACACCATAAAGTCACATCTCTATTAACCTTGTTTGACTATATTTTCTCTGTAAGAAAGTTTAGTTCAAAAATTAGTTTAATTTAAAGGATAATTTAAAAAATCAACTATGTTGAATAAAACGAGCGAATCAATATAATATCTATTACATGCAATAATCGATGTTTGTTTTTACACTTTTGTATCTTACACTAACACCATAAAGTCACATCTCTATTAACCGTGTTTTACTACATGCCTACCTACTACATGTTTTACTATTTTCTCAGTAAAAAGTTTAGTTCAAAAAATTAGTTTAATGTAAATGATACTTTAAAAAAATTCAACTACGTTGATTGAAACGAGCGAATTAACATAAATAAAAAAATACAATACCTATTACATACAATAATCGATACTATTTTTTTTTTACACCTTTGAGTATTGCAGAACTCCACCATAAAGCCACCTCTCTATTAACCTAATTAAAAAAGCATTGAATTCGGGCCCCGTATCCGAAGCATGCGACGTGGAAGAAGAACTTCTGGGTTTTTGATGGGAAAGTTATGTCAGTGGTTATAGGATATAAAAATTTTACGAGAGCAGCAAAACGTTTTATGAGAAATAAATGAATGATATATTGGTTTATTTTCGGCAATGAACCACACAATATGACTCTGTTGGGTCACGAGTCACTCATAGTCTTCATGGAGCTTTATCATCTCGCCTTTTGTTCACTGAAAAGCGTCAAGTTATGGAGGGTGGTGGTTTGCTCCATCAAGGATATTTCCTTTTAAAATAATAAAAACGGTCCGCAGAATGTTGTGGGGTGAAGTTTTATTGGGAGATATTCAAATGAGATATAACGATGCGGTGAGATATGTATGGAAGATTTTTGTCTTTCAATGATACGAAGACATTTTAGTCTGTAGTAAAAAAGATACCCGTCTCAATTTGTTTAAAGCAATTTGTACATTTATTTAAAAAGTAAATTGACAGTCATTTAAGGAATGTACAGAAGAAATGACAGAAATATATTTTATGAATGATAGTTTTAGTCATCTTTATATTTACATAAGAATTAACCAGAAAGGTTCAAATAGATATTAAATTGGTTATAGATTATAAATGATGATGAAACTCTTTTATGAGCCACGAAATTCCCAAGTTAAGGAAACATTTATGAATTGAATCAATCAATTCTTTCAATTTATCAAATTGTATCAAATCAAAATATTTTAAAAGAGTTTTTTTTTATATAATTGGAAACATACAATTATTCAGTCAACCTTGAATAATGGTTAAGAATAAGGTTTCAATTAAAGTCTATACGAGATATTCAAATGAGATATAACGATGTGGGGAGATATGTATTCAAGATTTTTGTCTTTCAATGTTACTTTAGTCTGTAGTAAAAAAAAAAAAAACCCGTCTCAATTTGTTTAAGGTAATTGGTCCATTTATATAAGAAGTGAATTGTAAGAAAGCAAAAATGATTATCAAAGACTTAAGGATGCTGGATAGAAGAAATTATTTAGAAGAATGTTTGATAGAAATATTTTTATGAATGAATGGCAGTCTTTTAGTCATGCATCTTTATATTTACATAAAAATGTAAATTCAGAAGGTTCAAATGGATATTAAATCGGTTATAGATTATAAATGGAATGATTTTATAAGCTTTTATAAGCAACGATAATTCGAAAGTGAAGAAACATTTATGAATTGATTACGCTTTCAATTTATAGTATTGAATTGAATTAAATTTTATTTATTTCAATTTATTATATTCAATCAAAAAATTTTAATTAAAATTTTAAACGAGTGTTTTTCAGTAACTGAAAACGGATAGTTACGGACAACCTTAAATAATGGCTAATTGTACCGTTAGCTTTTGCTTTAATTGTTCTCAAGCAAGAGATGTTTTTCCTAAATTTCAATAGTTTTAATCTTTTATTTATTAATATTCTATAATTCAAGCAACTTCATTTTATGCAGATTTTCTAACTAAATTAAGATGTGGAGGTATCGTGGTTCTTAAAACCACAAAGGAACTCCGTAACCGGTACGCCCGTTGCCCTTAAATAATGGTTAAGAATAAGGTTTCAATTAAAGTCTAACGCGATATTCAAATGAGATATAACGACGCGGTAAGATATGTATGGAAGATTTTTTTGTCTTTCAGTGTTATGGATGTACTTTAGTCCGTAGTAAAAGACACTGTCTCAATTTGTTTAAAGGAATTTATTTATTTATACAAAAAATGAAATGGCAATTGAATTACAAAGACTTAAGGAAGGTAGACAGAATAAATTATTTGACAGAATGTCTGGTAGACATATTTTTATGAATGACAGCCTTTTAATTGTAATTTTGACTAAATAAAATTTGTTAAATTGAAAGTGTAATCAATTTATAAATGTTTCCTTATCAATCTTAGATCTTTATATTTACATGAGAATCAATCAGAAAAGTTCATTTAGATATGAAAATCGGTTTTAGATTATAAATGATATTATTTTAGAATCTTTTATAAGTCACGATAGTTTCAAGGAAACATTTATGAATTAATAATTTTAATTTACAAAAAAATTTTCAATACAAATTTTAAATGAATTTTTTTTTCAATAACTGAAAACCATTATTCAAGGTTGACTGAGCGGCAACCTTGAATAATGGTTAAGAATAAGGTTTTGTTTAAATGCCTGGCGAATACAAATTCTTTATTTAAAAATTCCTTTTCAATATTATTTCCGTTAAAATAAAATACAAATGTAAAAATAATTGCTTTTATACTACTCTTTAATTGAAATATATATATATATTCGAAATTTTTCCTAAAAGGAAATTTTCTAAATTAAGTCTAAATTGTTATTCAATTTCTTGTAGGAAATAAGTCTTGGAGTCATTCAATTCAAGTAACTGTTTTTATTAATTTTGCATAAAACATTTGTGTAGGGCTTTATGAATGCAGACAAAAAGGAAGTTTTAACTAGCACAAACCAAGTCATTAATTTTTCTTAAATACTCACGTGTTTATTTGAATAAAATTAATTTTCATCTGAAAGAAGAAACTCTAAACTTTCATAAATTAATTTAAATTTTCATAAATATTCTTATAATCGGTTATTAACAGAGAGTTTAATAACTCTCTGTTAATAACCAATATTTGATATCGGTTCAAAATTGCTGATCCTTTAAATTGAAATACTCATTTATGTAAGAATAACAATAACGGAAGTATTTCGAAAACTAGATAAAAATTAACAAACATATAATTAAGAATTCATATCAACTAAATTCAAACATGACAACGAAAACTATTACATAAATTTATAATTATTGGTTAAATGCGAAAACACTTTTATTTTATTTATTCTTTAATACATATTAAAAATATTAAGGAATTGATATATCTAAAAAGAAACTCTACAATTTATTAAACAACTTCATAAATCTTATTATTGATTAGTAACAGAGTTATTACTGATCAAATTTACTGACCCCTTAAATATAAATACTCACTTATGAGGGGGGGACTGAATTATTTTGTAAAACTAAATTAAAAATAAAACCATATAAATATGAGTTTCCATTGAGTTCATATCGACTATAGTCAAACATTATAACGAAAATCATTACATACATTTATAATTAATTTCAAATTATTAGCTACTGCAAAATCACTTTTTATTTTATTTATTCTATAATGCATATTAAAACAATTAAGGACTTAAAAATTCGAAACGTTTTAAATATATTATCGAATTTTTGATGCAAAGTAGGATTGGTTATTATATTTGCTTTAAAATAAACAACCCGATATAAAGTTTTAAACACATTTAAATACAACGTAACCATTTATTGGAGAAAAATAATAACCTGAATCAATTTAAGGTACTATCATGATTTATGTGTTCAAATACAATTCTTCCCAAAATATCCCTACAAACCAATCCGAATTTCCCGTCCACGCCCACAAATCTCAATACCAGAAAAAGAGAGAGAGGGAAAATCAGAATTTATATCACAATGGTCGCCCTGTTCATTTCGAGAGAGCCTAATTTATTTATGACTCTCTCGCACCACAAGGCAAAACGACGCACGCACGGCTAGGAGGTTGTCAATTTACCATTAGGCGAGTTAAATAGCTGCCTCATTAGACATCCCAAAATGTCTACCTGCGGCGCGGTAACCATGGCAACCGGCATCTTTAAGCGATATTTAACGGCAGCTACTTGTTGATTCCTGTAATGACCACGGGGTGGCCCTCCAGATTACGGACCTCCCTCACGTGACCCCGTAGCCGAGTTTAAAAGTCGTTAGGTATCGGATAGCGAGGTGAGTCTCTCTTACCGTTTTTGACACGCTGAATATTAAGTTGTCGCGCTCGAACATTAAGGAAATAGTTTTCTTGTAAGGAGATGAACCACCCACGTAGAGGCACTTGATAAGTGGAAATGAGTTCGTTTAAGGTCTTGAGTGGAATTAGGCAGCTTATTATATCTATTTAAAAATCGGGGCATTTTAAAAATACTTCGACAAAGTGATTTGAATTATATGAAATTTGCATTATGACTTAATAAGTAAAAAAAATTCAGATTAAATAAAACTATATCTTGATCATATATTTAGTTACACTTTAACAGAAAATTATTATTAATATTTAAATAGTTCTGCATGTTTTAAGAGTGTGATATTTTATCGGGAACTGTCATTGTAATTTTTAGTAGAATTTTCTTAGAAACATATATAGAAGGCTTTGTAGCATTTTTTTCTCACGAGAAGAATTTTGGTATTTCATTCAAAGGAGAGAGGAATGTATGTTATTTGACAAATATATAATAAACCCATCACTCAAATTTGACAGCAGACGAGCTCTATTGTGATAGTTATATTAGTGTTTTGTGCTAATGAGAACTTGTCACTGAAATCAGAGAGCAGATATTCGGTGTCGTGTATAATGAGGAAATTAGCAATTGTCTGTGCGACCTTCACAGGTTGAAATATTTACAGAAGGACTACATCAGTTGTACCATCGTGATTGGTTATAGACCACGAGCTGTAAAATGTCTACTCTAATCAGAAGTGAGGGAAGCTGACCCCCTCCCCTCATGACAGATTGTCATAAAAGGAGATTTTGGTGAAGAAGGGAGAGAATTCTGCGACGAGTCGGCTGGAAGTACTGTTTTTTTCTTTGAGGTGACTGAATAGGCCGGAATTTTCCGCCTATTTTCAAAGTGAGCCCCTTTGTGGTTTCGGGAATCACGCCGTGTGATAGTTACGGTCTGCCGCAGACAAGGTGTTCAGACTTGTTGTAGACTCGAGAACTCTAAATATCTCCGAACTTGGAGTGAACAGCACTTGTGTATCTTACTTATATCCTTAATTTTCCTTTTTGTAAATAGAGTTCTGTATATATGTATA
Source organism: Caerostris extrusa (assembly GCA_021605095.1). Lineage (NCBI taxonomy): Eukaryota > Metazoa > Arthropoda > Arachnida > Araneae > Araneidae > Caerostris > Caerostris extrusa. The sequence goes on from BPLR01007679.1 coordinate 46,128, forward strand.
TAATATTTGTAAAAAATTTTTTAAGTATTTTCTGAACCTGAAACAATGCCCTTTCCATGAAGCCAATATAAATCTAGTATAGAAAGAGACGTTACAGCTTGAAAACGTTACATTTTTTTTTTTTATCAATAGATGAATAAAGTATAGAATTACAAGTAAATGTATTTAAATAATCAGCAAAATAAAAATAATTAATTCCTAAAATAATCCAACAAGTTTCGCTTTATTTATTATTTAAAAAATCTATCAAATCACAGACATGAAACAGCAGAGAAATGCAATTACTGGAAAAGATTCAGAATCTCATTATTGAGACTGAAATCGACACGTCTTGCAAAAACAACGAACACGGAATATTATTGGCATACGGTTTCAATTTACAGCTACGTAATAACGAAAAGAAAAAGAAAAACATTAAAAATTTAATAAAAGCATCAGAGCCAAACGCATCGTGACGCGGTCACAAACATTCTCAGAAAATCTAAACAGGGTGTACCAAAAATTAATCAAGTAAAACAGAAGTCAAGGGAAAAAAAAATAATAAAAAAATCAAAGAAATGGAAATAGGGAAGAGTGAATGAAAATATCAAACGAAATCTTGGAAGGAAGGAGCAAAAAAAAAGAAAAAATTAATGAAACAGATAAGAAAAAGAAAAAGAAAAAAGTAGAGAAAAAAAGACGCTACTTTACTTGTGCCGGGGCACACACATGGTGAGTTAAAAACTGGCACCTCGTTAGCCATACAGCTGTGAAAGTGTAACGGGATACCCTGTGTGTCCAGAGGAGTTTGAAAAGGGCCAGGCGCCGACTTGGGGGTGTCAAAAGCAATAGAACGTGGTGCGAAGTGAGAGGGAGGAGAGGAAAGGGATGGAAGAAAAAAAAATCGTCTGAAGGGTGGGAGGGCATGTGAGGAGATTCAGACTCATCTATCACAACCCCTCGACTTCGAAGAGGAAAAAAAAAATTTTCCTGGTGAAGACGGAAACAGCCAGACTACATCTTTAAGTGAGATGCCAGATACATGGTATGTTTTTTTTTTTTTTTTTTGCAAGAACTAGACGTTATTATCTGCAAATATTTCAATTAATGCCAATAGTTCTGTAACTGCACCGGGTTTGTATGAGAAGTCATCCGCAGCCAATGAGAAATAAGAAAGTGCTAATTTTAATGACTGAAAGGTATGTAAATGATATATATCCGATAGTTCCATAAATAAACATTTCAATATAAAATAGTCACGTTAGCAAAAGCTGAAACTGGCTCAAATTTTTCCATGGAATATTTTAACTAATGCCAATAGTTCTGTAACTGTAAAGTGTTTGTATGAGAGGTAATCGGCAGCCAATAAAAGCACCGACATATATATATATATGATAATTCCATAAATAAACATTTCAATAATTATGCCAGCACAGCTGACAATAGTAAATGGCTGAAAGTTTCCATGGATTATTTTTCAATAAATTTAAAAAAAAAAGTGAGATTAAATCTCCACATTTTCAATAACTTGCAAGCAGTTGTTGCTGCCATATTCCCTGAAAGAGTACAAGAAAATATCGTGGTGCACCCGAATAATATTGGCTATGTTGATTGCCAGCTGGGCGTATAAATCCTGTTCTAAGGGATGGTCCAGACAATGCATGGCGGCTGCAAAGCTGAGCAATCAAAGACATAATGAGGAGTAAACTCGACATCAGGACAGTTTCCACATTTTTTGGCATCTTTTAATGCCATCAGCAGAAATTTTCATATTTTTGTGGTGTTTCATGCGGAGAGTAGTAGCCGTTTTCCTTTCGACATTTAGTTCTGCAATTTGGTATTCAGTTTTTAATCTTAGAAAGAATTATAAGTTTAAATTTTGCCAAGGCATTTGCATTTGCAAGGGAAGTAGGAATGGCAGTCTGATCCAGACTTCTGGCATTCTTCGCCAAAGGACATGAGCAGGGATCCATTCTTAATATTGTGAGAGTAGTAGCTGTTTTGTAAGCAGTTTTGAATACCAATTAATGATGCATCAAAATATTACCATTCATAAAAAGAATACTAAAAAAACATTAGCACAAAACATAATTTTTTAATTTTACAGACACAATTCGAAATTCAAGAATCAAAAATAAAAACATGAACATGACACCAAGTTAAAGGGGTTTTTTAAAAATATATTTTCTTTTATGAGCATTGCATGTTTTGTCATTAGAATTGTCAGAGCGTTGGTCCCTCATGTATTAAACGAGATTTATCCTACAAGGATCATTCTTGAAATAGCGATAGTTTTGAAGAGAAAGAGCAAACAGAAAAGAGTATGTTAACAATTTCGACTTCATTGCATTTGTTCAAGAACAATATCAACTTTTCTTTAAAAGAATTAATTCCAACTTTTTATACGCTTTTAGATAAAAGTCTTAAATGTTTAACATAATAAAGTTCCACACTAAGAAGAAAACTAACATGGAAATACGAGTTAAGAAGAAGACGGAAATAAAAATTTGGCAACGAAGATAATAATAAAAAAAAAAAAAAGAAAGAAAAATAGGAGAGGAAAAAGGAAGTGGTAAGGGAAACAATGCTTGTAATGGATAGGATCCATTAAACCACGATTAAAACAAACTAAACGTGTTTCCAGGAGGCAGAACCCTTTTTAGCAAAAGGATTGTTACCAGCAGACAAGCAATTAGTCTTCTTGCTGAGGAAGAAACGTTGATTTCATACTGTAGTGAAGAGGAGTGCCAACAAGAGAATTTCGGGAGTGAAAAGAAATGTATGGGAAAGACGGAAAACGGAAATAAAAAGGAAAAAATAAAAACTGGAGCAGGAAAGAAACTTCTTTTCCCCATTTTTTCCATCGGCAGGCGCAAGAAAACGAGCCTTCCCTTTTGTTCCGGTATAAGAAAAGAAGACATAAAAAGAAGAAGAAGATGAAGGGGAAAAATAAAAAGGAAAGAAGTAGGGGAAAAATAAAAATTCCTCTGTCAAAAGGAAAAAGCATCGAGTGTGGAGAGCCGGGGCATCATCGCTGGCAGCATTAATGTCCCCAAAATGACGATCTACATGCATATGATTATATTGCCGATCAATGGGGGGTGGGAGAGTGCCACACAGAAAGGGCACACATCCCACCCTACAAAAAGGAAAAACTCCTTCCGACCGACCCACCCACCCTACCCTACACACCCCTACTCAACGACTCGCTACATATTTTCCGCAGATCGACTTCAAGTGATTATGTAGCAAAGCGCTGGTGAAAAGTTTTTTTGCTCCATCGTAGCAGGCCTCTTAATGGCATATTGATTACTGAAGAGTTAACTGCTTTTCACCGCTGCTTTCGGATTGGAGAGCGAGGGGGCATGCAAGGGTGGTGTGGGTGTATGTGTGCATACACGAACGAAGTGTGGGTGGGATGGAGAAATGGAGGGGAGAATGCATTGCTTTTATAGTGTGATTGAACGAGCTACTGGCTGGGCCACCTCATGAAAGTTAAGTAGATAGTTTCTAATACCCTGCCTTGTCCTCACCTCTTCCTACCCTTGAAGAGGAAGGAAAAAAAAGGGAAGGAAGAAAGAAAAATCGGGAATTCTTACGCGTATTTCTATTCCTTTCTACACACACCCTTGGGTGAGGTTTTCCACTGCCCTCTCTTCCTCTTTTTTTTTTTTTATTTGGGCCCTCCATCCTCTTTCTATTCCTGTCGATTGACGAGAGGAACTGAAGCGTAAAAGCTGGATTACTGCGCATGATCCCCATTACAAAAGTAGAAATAAAACAATGGGTTTCTTTGGAGCTGATTTACAAAAATTCACTTCTGGAACTGTTTAGAATCTGACATATTTTCCCGTTTAACTTTTCAAAATTTTTGAAATTTATTATTAAAATTTAAAATAATAACAGACTTGTCAGTAATTGCATTTTTATTTTGTCATTTGTATGATCTGAAAACTGATATGATCACTTTTTAAACACTTAATTCGATTCAATGCAATTCACTTAATTCAATTTTAATTGCTATAAAGCGAATCTGTTAATGGGTTTTAAGTCTCCTATGTTATAGTTTGTTTCTGTATTTGTAGAAGTATTTGCATATTGAAAAAAAAAAAAAAAATGCTTTAACATCCAAAAGAAAGGTCTGGTTTGTAGCTCTACGGTAATCTTGTGTATATGAGGGCTAAACAGAACGGGACTTAACAGTTTAAAGTGGATTCCGAACCACTCACAAACATCCATGTCATCTCAAGATTCGAACCCGAAGCCTGTGATACCAATCCAAAAGAATGGAGCTAATATTATTTTAAAGAAATATCTTCTTTAGTGAAAATAAACTAATTTAGAGAATATTAATATTAAAAGAAAAAAATATGAATCATACAGAAACAATAATTGACACAACACAATTAATGCTCAATTTTGAAAAATTAGCATCAATTACATTAACCTTGAACATCAGAATTGTTAATTAAATATCAACAATTCTGATGTTCTGATATTTAAAACGATGGGACTAACGAGCGCAATGAGACTTTTTAATGAATTATCATGAAGTACTATAGTTAAGATAAATGTTTAATGAGAGATGAGAGGAAAAACAATAACAGAACATTGTATTGTTAAAACCATAATGTTTTACTACGAGTTGAAAGCCTCCAAAAACAGATCACAGTAAAATAGTACAACAGACACTCGTTACGCATGCGCAATGGCGTTCAGCCATTCCTCTCCGAATCCCCTCGTGTCGATTGAAGGGCCTCAAATGAATCTGTTGCCTCTGGGGAATCCATTGGGGGTGGGAAGACAAGGAGATCAGAGAGAGGGTGGAAAAAAATAAAAAGGATATATAGAGACGCCTGGAGAGAGAGAGAGGGAGGGCGTTGGACTCCTGCATTGGACATCGAGTGGCGAGTGAAAGGAATTGAAGAGGGTTGAATCGGAATGGAATATGGGGTGGAGACGAAGGCAGAGGATGTTTCTTGGATGAGGATGAGGTACCATGAAGCCCATAAGATGGAGAAGAGAGAGGAGGAATTCAAAAAAGGAAGACGGATCCACTACTTTTGGAAAGGATGGTAAGGCCAAAAACAGAGAAAGCAGTTATCAGTTATAGAGCTTGAATGTCTTGCTTTTTGTAAATTTGAACAAGTTTAAATAAAAATATGGCAATGGATGCTTTTATAGTGATTTTGATTGGGCGAAATAATGTAGTTTTAATTTGAACTGTATTTCCAAAACTTTCATTTCCTAATATCTCTCTGATTCACTAGTATTAAAATCAGAAATTATTAAAATCAGAAATTAATTTTAAATGTCATAATGGAGAATATGAATCTTTTTACTAAAATAAAGTAAATTTTTTTAAAGGAATTGAGTATAAAAATGGATGTTTTTGATTATTTGATATAATTGAGTTAATTCATTATTCATTTAAGAAAAATCTTTTTTTTTAAATTATATTTTGATAGATAATGCAAACAAATTATAAATCTCACAAACATTTTTTTTTTAAATAATGTGTAACTATATTTTACAGATAATAATTTTAACAAATACAGGAAATATTACTTGTAAATTTATATAAATTCGAACTAAGTTGGTATAAAATTTTTATGGGGTAATAATTGAGTGATGAATATAATATCCTTGTTTATACAAGTTTAAACAATTATTCTTTTAGAAAAAACACTTAGCTGATTTTTCTATCAATTTTGCCAATATACAATAAACAAACGAAAGGAATTATCACATCAAATTAATAAAATAAAAACGTAAGCAAACAGCACGGCTGCAATGATGAACCGAAAGCACTTAACTGTAGATAAACAGCAAACATTGTAGCAAAAAAGGGTAAAGGGTGGAAAAAGCCTGCCAGCAGAAGGATGGGGATGAGCAGTTAACTGTCAGGGTGGATGGCGTTGTTGATTGGAGTTATCAACAAGGGGGCTCAGCTGATGAATGGTGACCTCAAGATGGCCTGCTCTTTGGACGTCACGTAAGCCACGTTTCTGCTGCCATTATTTATTCATCCCTTCCACTGGCGTGAATGCGCAATGTGGATTATGGGATATTCAAAAAAAAGTAGATAATAGTAACGGAATTGTTTAGATGTTGTATCTTATGGGGGAATGATTATGGCATACAGACGTTTAATGCATACCAAACTGATTCAAAATGATGGTTGGTGTTTAGTCATAAATTTAGGGAACTGTTGAGAACAGGAAGATTAAGTGCAGAAACGAATGACTATGTTAGAATAAAATAAATAAATAAATAAATATTATATATATATATTAGTATAACCTTTTCTTAAGTGTGAATGTGCAATGTGGATTATGGGATTTTCAAAAAAGTGAATAGTTATTATAAGTGGATAATAATAACGGAATTGTTTAGTTGTATCTTACGAGGGATGATTATCGTATACAGACGTTTAATGTATACCAAAAAGATTCGTTTAGGATCTGGTTGGTGTTTAGTTATAAATTTAAGGGGGAACTGTTGAGAACAGGAAGATTAAGTGCAAAAAGAATGACTATGTTGACTCAAAAAGTGAATATTGATTATAAGTGGATAATAATAGAGAGTTTTTGCGTAACGTTTTTATCGTCCGGTATTTTTCTCCCTAGCGCGCATGCTCATAGGAAATTGCGCATGCGTATCTGTAATAATGTTTCCTATGAGCATGTAGAAAAAAAAATTGATTCTAAGAATGTGATATGTATAAATAAACAAAAATAATTATGGAAACGAATTATATTAATTATTCAATGTAAATTCAAACGCATTGATTATGTAAATGTGATTTTTAAGATAACAAGTGTACAAATTTCAAACTAGAAATACAAATTGCACTATAATCAGAAACAAAAATAAAGAAATGGCTTTTGAGGAATGTGCAAAAACGCTAATTCTTTGCTATAACCATTGAACAGTTACTTGAAATTAGCTAATATCCAACAGAACAGCTCTTGAAACATGAAAGACAGTTGGATTTCAGGGAACCATGAAAACAAGCAATAAGGATTGGGATCCACTCATCCGCACATCCCGATAGCATTAAGAGAGGCGCACGGTAAAAAGGAAGAGAAACAAGAGAAAGCATAAAAATCCAGCAAATGATATCCCTTTGACCCCGACCTCAACTCCCCTCCTAAAAATTGTCTCAACAGTCTCAAAATCCAGGGAGACATGACAGATGGTGTGCAAGTGCCTGCCTTGTAGGGGGAAGGGGGTTGGGGATTTTGAAAGAGAACTTTTGAAAAATGGAAGACAACAGCTGCGGTATGATCAGGGAGTTGCGGAATTTTCCGCTTGTCTAGAAGGATTAAGCAGTCCGAAATCCTTAAAAGGGATTTGTTTATAAACTAGCGGAGATGGAGCCAAATTTTTTTTCCTTCACCCCCCTTCCAGAGAAGTGCAATGAAAGAAGACGTTTCAAAAGGGATGTTCAATGTACTTGAATTGAGATGTCTACGGAATATAATGAATTCATTGGAATATAATGAAATGAGCCACGAAATGGAAATGGCACGATGAAATATTACCCAATAGAATACGATTTAAAAAGACTGTTTTCTGTGACTATATTTAAAGACCTTTTCAGTATTTGTGCACCATATTGCAATAATCTAAAAAATTCGAAACATATAGTTTCGAAACGAAGATTTTATGTCTCAATCTATACCGAGACTAATCATTTTATGAAGCGCGTGAAAGGCCTAGATTTAATTTATCTCACAAGCCTGACTATTTAATCGATATTATCTATTTAAATTCATCATCACAATAACACAACCAAGACTTTCCTTTGTAGAGATTTCCATACATTCTTTTCAGTGACAATGGTCCTTCAATTCTTAGCCTTTAATACAAAGAAAATCTTTTTTAATTGCGTCTAATATATTTAAATTATATAATTAAATTACTTTGCTTCCTCTTCTAACTGTAGCGGCCTCATGACCAACTGGCTAGCACTCTGGCCTTTGGTATCATAGTCTTCAGGTGCGAATCTTGGAGGAAGCATGAACATTGTTTTGGAATTGAGGTTAAACAGTAGTTTCTGGTCTAATTAGCCTAAAACGTCCACCAAATGACCGTAGAGTGACAAACCAAATAAAAGGGTATATATAAAAAATATGCTTTTTAGAAAAAATTATGGGAATACGAAATGGATGCACAAGAAATAAAACGTACATCTATAATCAGTTAAGACTTTTTATACTAATCTCTGGAAAGATGAATTAGGAAACTTCTTTTCTAATGAACACACCAAGACAATCTTTATAATGCAGGCAATATAAGATAGATGGAATTAAATTGTCAATATCTTAAGAAAAGCACCCATTTAGTCCATATAACATTTGTACAAAAAAGGTCTTCTACATATGGGTGTTCCATCACAACAAAAGCTGCTCCCATTCCCTTCAACCATGAGTCCATACGTGTTGATGGGCTCGGTCTAGATTTCTACTAAGTGGGATAAGAAACAACACAACAACAAAAAGGGCTTTGATCAATAGTGCAAAAGTGGAATGGATACTGAAATAAAACTCATTTTGAACACAGAAAATGAAGAAATTAATACGAAATAATAAAATAAAAAAAAAGCTCATTGAACAATATGAAGTAGACACAGATCTCTCCATATTACCTAACGAGCATCACGATTTTCAACTCGAATCAATATCAAATCGCACAACTTGGAATTAATTTAAAACACACGACGCAAATCGTGGTAAATGAATCAGAATTTGACACACAAACCACCCACTTCAGAGGAATGTCGAACAGACACCAAGAGGTGGGAACCAGAAGAGACAAGAGTGGGGGGAAAGACAGAAAACAGAGAACAGAAAAAAAAAAAAAAAAAAAAAGAGTCAACAGACTGAAAATTAATGTTTCAGGAATCAAGGACCTAAACCATGATGTGCGAGCAGCATGTAGAAGAAAGATTGATTTGATTTTGAAGGGGCACCGACTACGTCGAGAAAGATGTTATGGGGAGGGGAGAAGGTTGAGGCAAAACGAAAGATAGTGTGACGGCTAAGGGGAGGGGATAATGTTTCGAAACAGACAGATGTGGAAGTCGCACGTAACTGCATGATGGATGAGGATTCTAAGAGGCTGCGGCTCAAGAGGAGGATGCGGAGAAGGTGATTCGAGCCAGCTGTCAGAGGAGAGATGTTGCGTCTCTTAACCGCTACACAATTGAAAAATTCTTTTAACATACTCACTGCCGACACCCTCTTTTGACTCCTTTTTATCCAGAGCGCGATTATGTAACAATTTTTTTTTCTTTTTTCTTCCTTCGCTCCCTTTAAAAGCCTTCCCAAACATCCTCATCCGTTACTCCTTTTTTCCACTGCGAGTATGTCGATCAAACCTCTCGGATCAACCCCGGCGGCTTTGCCTGTAACTGTAATCGGCATGTTTGTGGTTTGAGTGGCTTTGAATCTGCTTCGCTGAAGTAGATAAACGATGGCATTTGACGTTCCGTCAAATTTTGTGTTCTTTTGAATATTTATTTCACCATCTGATAGATATTAGTAAGTTAAACATAAAAAAAAATAAATATTTATTAGGATGATATATTTTACAAAAATGAAATACACCTTATTTATTACAGCACTATTGATTTGATTTCATTTTTTTTTATCTCTTTATATAGTACTGTCAATTTTTATGAATTGGTATTTATAAATGATTCATAAATGATTAAATGAGAACTTATAATTCTCTACGTCTCATACATTTCTCAGTAATACTTTGTACTATACACAGCATTTTTTTTTTTCACATCTAATGAGTAAATTTCCTTTTAGTTAATATAATTAATTTTTATTTCTATAATTATACGAAATATCTTCAACACTACTGCAATAGCTCATTTTTTGACAAGTCTTAACATACTTCAAACTAATCGAATATTACTCATCATCCTAATTATCAGTAGCACGACAGCCCAGAGTGGGCCAAGACTTTCCTTTGAAGAGATTTCCATACATTCCTCTGGGTGTCAATGGTCCTCTAATTCTTAACCTTTAGTATATAGCCTGTATCTATCCATCACCAATTTGGGTCGACCTCTTCCTCTTTGTCCCTGTGGTTTTGCCAAAACAAGCTTTTACACGGTTTAAATCATTCATTCATTCATTCATTCTAAATACATGAACAGCCCAGTTTAATCTATTGATCTTAATATATTTTATAATATCTAGGACTTGATCGTATTTATAAATTTCGGCGTTGTACCGTCTTCTCCAACAGTCACTCTCCCTAACACCTCCAAGAATAGCCCTTAAAATCGTCCGCTCAAATATACCCAAATGGACCTCATTAGTTCTTGCCAAAGTCCAAGTTTCAGAGCCATAGATCGAATATTACTAGGTTTACTTTTTTTTTACCTTATAGAAAGTAATGCATAAATAATTATTGCCTTATAGCATGCATTTGATTTAAGACTTTTAGCAATGTTTTTAATCTCATAAGACAAAAACATAATTTATATTTCAAGTTTTAATGAAAATGGCGTTTAATTTGATAAAACATACAGAAAATATAAGCAATCAATTGAATTAAAAAATATTCTACATCAACTATATACCATGGGCATCAAATTACTTGACTTGTCATAAATAATACACAAGGAAATAAAAATTATGTATTATTTGGGAGCAAAATATATCCGCTATCTTCATCCTTCAGCAAGATCTGCAGTAATTCAAGCAAGTGCCAACCAAATGAGCAATACAACAAGAACCGAGAATCAAGAGAACAGAATGACAAAGTGCAATGCAAGGGAAAGCACAATTAAACGAATTGCTAAGCAAGCGGGGCGAATAATAAATTGCTTATTAGAGCAGGGGCTCTCTCACTGATTACGCCGGCAGAGAAGGCGGAAGGGACATCTCGCCCCCTCGTCACCCCGCATCTCTACCCTGACATATATATGTAAGCAGAGGAGAAGAAAGTCTTTATATAAAAGCGTTATGGATGGTTATGATATGTCAATGTCACATGAACATGAGTGGGTGGCAGGAAGACTGGGACGTAAGCCCTAGTGGCCTATGGGATGAGGTTGCCATGGGAACCGTAGGCTGGATATTGGACACATGAAATGTTTACGATGTATTTATAGATGCTTATCGAGTTGCAATATATTGACAGGTGAAGCTATAAATATTCAGTAGCATTTGTAACAACTAGTTAATTGCAAAACAAAATCAACTGAAAGTGTCTATAATATAATTGCATGGGAGCAAAAATTATATAATTTGAAAATAAATATACGTATAAAAATATAATAATTGACTTTCAAAACGATTACTTTCGTAATTTTTTTTGTAATACATAAAGAAAAACATAACTGTAAAAATATATGTTTCAATATTAATGAAATATATTCACTTTTTGTAATTTCTCTTCTGAAATAAGAGCTTTTACCTCTAAAAAATAAAACAAATTAATAAGAGTTTCTGCATAAAAGCATAATGCATATAATGGACAGTATTTTCTGATGAAGCAGCTGCATTTTATATTTTATACTGATGATTATGGTTTAAAGTAAAAACCAATAATACATATTTTGATTCAAATCCTGTATACAATTTCCAATCTACAGTTGAGAAGTCTTTTTCGTAAAGAACAACAAATATTTTAATGAAATTACGTAATTGACAATGCCTACAAATGGACAGTGTTTTCTATTGCAGCAGCTGCATTTATATTTTATACTGGTAATCATGGTTTAAAGTAAAAACCAATAATACATATTTTGATTCGAATCCCTTTCTACAATCTTCATTCTACTGCTGAGACATCTTTTTCTGTGAAAAAGCAACAATAAACATTCTGATGAAATTACATAATTGGTGAAGTGTTAATCTTATAAAATAAACGCAAATATAACAAACTAATAACATATTTTTACAAATCGGATATTAAAATTTCTCGCAGTCAAATTTTCTTTCATCGCAAAAAAATAAAAATTCCCGGGCACTTTTTAGTCTGCTTTTTGCAAAAACGAAATAAATTTTTTTCCCACTTAGGTAGTTCAAAATAGCCTTCAATCCGGAATTCGACGTAGGAACATGGCTAAGGTTGGACTGGCGAAGGAAGAAGAAAAATCAAAATAAATAAATGAAAGGGAAGGAAGGAAGTAAAAAAAAAAAAAAAAGTAAGGCAAAGGAACGTATAAGCAAAGATTTTTCAGGGGTGGGGTAGGTGGATGAGGCAGCGGAGTGACTGCAAAGCAGATTATGGAAGTCGGGAGTGACAGGTCCTTCAGCCAATTCCAAAAGACGCAATCAAGAAGAGGAACCTCCAACCGCCGACAACGGACAGAACCTGGATTGGGATTCGGGTTGAAAACTATTCGGAAGGGGGCTTCCATTCAGTATCCCCTCTCCATTCAGATCCATTTAAAGTGTTAAATTTTATATACAATCGACTAGAATGCCAAATTTACAGAAAATGCAACTTAATACTTAGGATACTGAACGAAAACAATGCAGCCGAATAGTTTTCAACTTGAATCTTGATTCTAGGTGCTGTCTGTTGTCGGTTTGAAGTCCTCTACTTGGATTGCGTTTTTGAATGGCCGAACCTATCACTCTCGACTCTTGAAAAGGTCATTATGCAAGGTGCCCATAAAGTCTTGTTCTTGATTAACGACTTAACCCGAGAATAATCGTTTCTTATATTATCTTTGGATTGCGTCTTTGGAATTGGCTGAAGGACTTGCCACTCCTGATACAGGTCGTTATACATGGCGTCCGCAAAGTCTTGTTCTCGATTAACGGCTTAACCACAGAATAATCATATATGATTATATCTTTTCGGAATACCATCAGCTACTTCACGCGTAAAAATTAATTTTAAATGCTGGACTAATTCGAGTAGTTTTTATATGTCTTGTATCAATTGTTATGTCGAACATTTGACAAAATTCAACCTATTTCATGCTGTTTTACATATATTTGATTCGATGTTCTTCAGTACTAATACTGAACTGTTCATCAGTACTAATACTACTTTGGCGAAGCTTTTGAATGTTATTTATCGCCTATTACCACTTGAATGTAGTTTTACTTTTTAGGTAATAGTAATAAAATTTTTAGAGATTATAACAACTATACATCGTATGATAATTCTGGGGGTGAGTAAGCGGATTATAGTTCTGATTCTAAAATTGCAATCCAAATGGCTAAAATTTATACTTGAATTTATTGAAAATTATAGATAAAAGAAACATGTTACAAATTTTTATGTTATGAATTTTTTTTTGATCAAGGCTAGACGTCATAGCAGCCCATATATTGTATCATAAATGAAATGGAGTTTAATAATAAAGCGAACCTGTTACTACGCTTTAAAAAAAAAAAAAAAAACTTGCAATCAACTCTTTTATTGATGTTATCTATTTGTGTCATTTCAAACTGAGTAATTGCATAAAAATTAATAATGAATTAAATTTTAATATGTGATAATCGATAGAAAAAAAAATGTGAATGATAATGACATTATTTAAATTTTATAAAATACTATTGGTCAAAAATATTTTCGCATAAAATTCGAAGTGTAATTTCTAATTAACTTAATGTTAGTATTTCATATAAATACTAATTTGTAGATATGAAGGAACTAGTTCAAAATAATAAAAGTCTTTTCATCAACTGTAGATTCTGCTACAATATTTTATAGCTATTGAATATGATATACATGCTTATATTCCACTTAGACGGAGGATCAAAAACATTTTACGTAATTTAATAATACACATATATAAATTAGATAATATTAAACGTCATAAAATCCTTATCATAGGAATTTACATTGAATTAAGGCTAGAACTTTACTCAAATTAAGGGATACATTACTTAAATAGAAATGGGAATTTTTAATAGAATACGTAAAACAAATGGTCAACTGGAAAATCTTTAAAGCTGCAAACATAAGGCGTATTGTATATAATTTGGGACACGGAAACGTACATTAGACGCTGATTAACCAACAATAAACGAAATAAATGAATGGATGGATGGATTGATTATTTCATTGCATGCATCCTTTGAACATTTAATGGAATGGACACAAGCTAAGACCAGATATTTAATGCACGAATTCTTGCGCCCAGACACACAGCGGATCAATGATAATGCTCATCCACTGTACCCTTGGATAAAAGGCTCTAGGACATGCTACATATATATACTTTGCGGAATAACTCTACCAATATATTGATGGCCAGAAATATATCGTATTTTATTGAACGGTAGTGATGAGAGGCCAGGGTATGGGCCCTTGGCACTAGTCCCTCCGCTAGATGGCAGGTTAGTCGCTAATCTATCAGACCTCATATCCCCCTCTCTAAGACCCCCTACCACAGCAGCTATAGAGGCCGTGAAGTTGTTAAGAAGATTGCCTATCTGATCACTGGCACCAAGAGAAAAGAAAGAAAAAGAAAAAAAGAAGTAAATAAAAAAAAAAAAATAAAAAAAAGAAAGGGGAAAAATAAATACATAAGACGCTTCTTGGAGGGAAGTAGGAAAAATATCCTTAGCCGTGGCCAGCTTTTCAGATGGAAATTTCATCCTCGCTTGGGACTACGATTGGAGATGGGAACTCAAATGAGTGAGATGCAAGTGAGTGAAAAAAATAAACAAATAAATATAAGCTTTAGGAAGAAGAAGCCGTATGGGAAGTGGTAGGGAGTTACAGGGTAAAAATATACTTTTTACTTTTTTTTTTTGCTTGGCATTGGTTGGTTGGTTGGCTTCGCTTTTGGCCGGCTTGACTTGAGGAAAGTAAGTGACTCTGAGGATGAAGAAGAAAATTTTACTTTCAATTTCCTCCCTTAAATATGCGATACGACTTGGAGAATCTGCAATGTATTCCAAAACCAATCCTCTCTCTACCACCATTCCTTCGAACATTCGAAAATTTTTTTCATCACGCAGGTAGACCCCCACCTCATCCCCTCAAGTACAGAAAATATAAAATTCCAAAAATTTTTTGAAAAAAAAAATAAATATATATAAAATATAAAATAAGGTAAGGGTTAAAGAAGTCTACGGTAAGGTTAAAACTAGGGGTGAGGAAAAGGAAATAGGAATGGAAATGAATACCAGGGGGCGCTCTCGGGGCTATTGTGGCTCTGGGATTTCTCATAAGTGCCTCTATCTGGGCAAAAGAAAAAGAAAAAAAAGGGAAGAAGAGGAACGGTTTTTCGGAGAGCAGACTTTTGGAAAAAAGTAGGAATGGAAAAGAGAGGTTTAAAAAAAAAAAAAAATTCCAAAAGGGAGCTGTAAAAGGGTGGAGGAGTAAAAAAAAAAAAAAAAAAAGTGAGGGTGGTACATCCCCATACCACAGCTGGATCAGCCGAGTGGGGAGAATTCGAGTTCACCAGTGGATTGGAGTCGAGAGCTGCTCTGCAGAAGAAACCCGACGGGACTCTGAATTGGGAAGGATATATATAACGTATAGATCGGCGGGATCTAATCTTGAGGAAGGAAAGGGAAGAAAAAAAAAGGTGAGGAGAGAAAGAGGGAGAACGTTTGATCAGAGTTCAGGAGCATCACTTTGAGTGGGTAGGAAAAGGGATCGTATCGTAAATGCGGCAGAAATTCCATATGGGATTTAATGCAACAGGACATGGTATTTACATGATAAGTTCAATGGGAAGAATGCTCCGTTCAATCGAGATTCTGCCCCTGACAAGTGGGGCATGCCGGATGCGGATAAGCATGGGGGGGAGTGGGGCATAGGGGTTGAATCGAATGCTATCCACAAGAATGGATTCCCTTCCAGATATTATTCGAATAAATAGTGGCAAAAAGAAAAAAAAAATGAGATGCATCAGGCACTTCTAAGTGTCATGAAACTCCTACTCGAATGAGTTAGGGCTTGAGTATTGGGAGAATATTGATATTGCTTATTAGAATTTGTAGGACAATATTGTATAAATTGTTGTAGCATTCTAATAATAATCTTAGACGAAGACAAATCTTACATACTTAAAAATTTTAAAAATTGCATTGTGTTCAAATTACAAAATAAATTGCTGACAGTGGTTTTAGAATCAAAATTGATGAACACAATGTTATGCTTTTTTATAATCCTGATCAAAAAGCTCGATATTACTTATTTTTATGCACTTATTTAAAATTTCTTTTCGTCTGCTTTTTCCTTTTCATTGCGTTAACTATGCAAAGTAATAAAAGTGGGCTATACAAATTATCAGAACCTTATTCAGAACAGCAATACAGCGGGATACATGTTTTCAATGAAATATTCCACAAAGTTTATGAAATAGTTAAGAAATAGGAAGAAACAAACTACAAGAAACAGTTAAACAAATTATGCATAGATTAAAAATTGTCTTTCAAAACACTACTTCGTCACACATACAAAAAGTAAAAACTAAATTTTCTTAACAATTTCCTTTCCTGAACATTATTCTGAAGTTATAATGTTCAATCGATATGATTTCGCGTTTAATATTTATTAAATAAACTTACACTATTAATACTTTTCATAAAATAATTAGATAACCAATTTCAGACAAAAATATTTTAGTGAAATATTATTTATTATCACTATTTCCACTGGTTTCATAAAACAATTGGAGACAGACCGACGATATTAATTATAAACGCAAAGCAAAAGCACTGCAAAGAAAAGAACGGTTGATAATACAATCTGCCAATTCAATTTCCTTGAAGTTAAGCACAATAAAAACTCTCATAATACCTTCTTTTTTAAAAAGTTAGCACCAAATGCTACTCAACTGAGACCATGGCTCCTAAATACTTGATTCCTGGTATGCCTTACCACCACCTCACACTATGAAATGGGGCCAAAACACAAAGGCACAGCAGCAGCATCACGGCTGAACAAGAATCCTCTTCACAAAAGAGTGAGAGAGGGAGAAATCTTTTTCAAGAGGAAGGAGGCAGAATTATCCTAAAAGGAGTAAATGGCCGAGGAAATGGACGTTGAGCGGCAGAAGAAAGAGCACCACCTGTCACAATGCATTTTCCTTTAGCACCACGAGGGGCAGGGGCTAATTGCGAGCGGCCCCGCAAACTGCACCACAGACGCCACATAAAAGCGGAGGTTATAGGAGGCTAATGGCAGGAAGCTCGTCAGTTGGAAAGTTTGGGGGGGGGAGGGCCGCAATAATTACATTTGTCCCGGTCAATGAAGCTCTAAAAAGGAAAGGGTTGGGAGAAGAAGAACTATTAGATATTTATTCGGACGCCCTTCGATGGGCCTTTTATGGAATCCCGCAATGTCATGATTATCTTATGAAGGCGCTTAACCTCATGTGCTGTACACTGCAGCAATGCATTTCTTAAGAAATATTCTCATATAGCACAACAGAAATAAAATGATTATTGGTTTAAGAAAAATATTCTCATTTCTGGACACGGCGGAGAGCATAGAACATTCAGTACCATACATTTTGTGATATTGTAAAGTCCTTTTCTGGATTAAATAGTCGCTTTCGAATAAATTGAAAATTTCTACACGATATTATGGAGAAGATAATTTAAAAATGTCTTTAAATATATCCCAAAATTAATTTGAATACTTTATTGAAATTCATTGATAGGTACATTGCAAATGATTCAACAATAAAAAAAAAAAAAAAAGAAAGGAATGAATGAAATACTGTTGATATTGTGACTGACTCTTATAAACAATAACTAAGCAGAATATTCATTTCCTGACACCACGGAGAGCATTAATTACATTAGCATTACAAACTCAATTTGACTACTTCATCGAAATTCATTGATTGCAACTGATTCATCAAGAAAAAAATAAATACTGCTGATAATATAATTGACTCTCATAAACAATAATTCAGCAGTACTGATTATTGGTTTAAGAAAAAATACTTATTTCCTGACACCCCAGAGATATATAACATTCAATACCATACATTTTGTAAAGTCCTTTTTGTTAAAAGCTTTGATAATATAACAGACTCTTATAAGCAATAAGTACCTAAGCAATTAAAATACCACCTAAACAATAACCTAAGCAGTTAAAATACCACAAATTCATACTTTTCCCATTAATAAATTCTCAAGCGTATATCCTAAGCATTTAAGGACGTAAAATACATACCATTCATTTTAAAGTAACTGAATATGTACTGCACGTCTATTATCATAGAATCATCAAGAGTTTATGTAGAACAGACAGTAAACAAAGTATTTTTGAATTTAATCTGTTCGAATATTATATACAATTGATGAAACATTTTTTTAAAAAAAAGAAAAAAATGATACAAAAAACTAACCTTGATTAAAAAAAAAAAAGGAAAAAAAAAAAAAAAAGGAAACCAAGATTCTCTGTTGATCAGATAAAATTCTCTTTCGTGTGCGACATTCCGGACCGAGTATGTAAAAAGAGGAGTAACACGGAGATTTCAAATGAAGCCAATCAATCATATTCGCGCGCTCATTTTTCACGCCCAGTTACACACGAGAACGTGTTTCACGCTCAATTTCACAGCCCTCTTCCAGTAGCGTCACACTCAGAAATGGCTCTGGTCAAAAGGAATGGGATGGGATATTCGAACAATCTATTTTACAGCGAAGGGGGACAGACTGGAAAAAATACAATTTGCATTTGTCTAATGTACTACTTTGTGTGGAAAATACGAATAGAAAAGGATAGTTCTAGAAAGGAACAGCATTGCTTATTCAATAGGATAGCCTATTCTTTTGAACCGTTCTAGAAATCACTTCTCGAAGATAAGATCAAAGTGATTAAGTCATTTCAGTTGATATCTATTATATATTAAAGCCTAGATTTGAAAGTTAGTGTAGAGCAAATTTTTTAACTTGCATAAATAAACGTGTAGAAGAAACCCATTTAAAAGTTCACATGTAGTCAATGTCATCAAAATGAATTTTTAACAATATCGCTTGTTCAAAATTTTATTCAAAACTTGTTCAGAATTTTTAACAATATCGCTTGTCTAAAACTAAAAGTTTGCTATCCATAAAAATGATAGTTCTACCGATGGATGGTTGTTCATTAGTAAAATTCAACTACATAATTGACTGTTCGTGGTTAAAGAGTATGAAGATTCAGGAATTACTTCGAAGAAATTAGAAATTGGAATCAAATCAAATTGAAATGAAATAAAAATTTAATATCTCAAAATTATAGAGTTACAAATTCTAATTAAGCAAAATAAAGATTTAAACGTACTAAACTCCAAACCGTAATTTTTTTCTTTTTTATTCAACTGTTATATGAACTAAACGATTACAAAATGAATTTTTAACAATACCGCTTGTTCCAAACTTACTAAATAAAAGTTTGCTGTCCATAAAAATGACTAAAATGTACACACGGATGGTAATCCATTAGTAAAATTCAACTACATAATTTTCTGTTCGTGGTTAAAAAGAGTATGATGATTCGGAAATTACTTCGAAGAAATTATCAAATTAAATTGACATGAAATAAAAATTTAATATCACAAAATGAAAAGAGTTTCCAGATCCTAATTAAGCAAAAATAAAGATTTAAATATATTTAATTCCAAAACATAATTTTTCAATTCAATTGTTACACGAACTAAACGATAGCAAAATGGAAACAATTAACTTCTATTACGACAAATTATTTCTAAAAATATTAATGCAAGAAAACAAATCTGATAATTGAGTAAATAAAGCGAGACCTTTCAGAGGCGTAACTCAATAAGATATGACCTACCCATTTTCTACAAAGCAAGAATACCAGAAAATAAAACGTCCCCCTCCCTAAAAAAAAAGTCTTATCAACACTATAACAACGAAACGAAAAGAAAAAAAAAAAAAAAAAGTGCATTAAAAAGCTTTTTCTTTGCCTAAGCGAAGTCAAATTAGATATAAGTATCCAGTATACAGTAGGAAGAAAAAGAAAAAAAAAGGGCCCAACAGTTCTGAAAAATATAATGGAAGTTTAATTAGAAACTCGCTACATTAACGGCGTAAATGCAAAACTAACAGCAACAACAAAGTGAGTTTTTAGTTCCCCAGCTGTTCCTAAAGCAATCATCGTTCTTTAATCGTGATTTCACTTCATAAGCTTTATTGGCCTAAGCTATGATTATGTAACTACCGCCATTACAAAACATGAGCCTCGGGGCTGAAGTGGGGAGAATGGGTCTTTGTATGGAACCTGTTTTCCGACAAAATCGCCTAATTCCCATTCCTCTTGCAAATTCTATCACCAGGCTAGATACTGCAGAATGGGACTGCATTAAAAGAAAAACAAGCAGAGAAATCGCATAAACTGTGTAATGATGATAACAGGGCGTTTCTCATCACATGCACTAATTCATGCGCTAGTGTCTTCAGAAGTGCGAAAGACGCACGCGGAAGGAATGCCAGAAAATGGATTTTGAAAAGATGGTTTTTCCAAGATTTTTAAATGGTGAACATCAAAAAAACGTTATGTCTGAATGCAAGACATGACGGTTACAAAATGTTTTAAAAGATCTCTGAAACCACCTGTAATTTTAGACTGAATTAACTATTTAAATCAAAGATTCTCGAAAAATGAAATTTTCTGTTTAGTAGATTATATATAAAGGACTTTGAAAAGATGGTTTTCCCGAGATTTATTAAATGGTAGACATCAAAAAACGCTATGGTTAAATACAAGGAATTGGTGTTCACAGAAAGTTTTTAAAAGATCTCTGAAACTCATCTGTAATTTTGATTTAAATAGTTAATTTATTAAAAGAAACTTGAGATATATAATCTTCTAAACCAAAGATTTCATATCTATATATTATTCATTAAAATGATGAAATAACTGTACGAAAATGAATCAGAGATTTAATTACTAATCATTACAAGTCTAAATAATACTTGGTTAGGTTTGATCTATCGCTCTACAGTCATTTTTTGGAACACTTTGGGATAATTATTAGTACAGGGGTACTAGGTAGTATGAATTTGGTATAAATCCATAATTAATTAAAAAAAAATAATACTAATGGCATCAGTACTTCTTGTAAAGGTAAAAACTTGAAGTTAAGTCACAAATGTAAGATCAATAAATAAATGTCGTGAAAATGTCCAAATTATTTTACAAACAATTCAGCCGAATTCAATTACAGTATTTTCAATGCATAATAAAACGCACACGTCCACTTAAAAGGCAAGAACATTCCCCTAGAACGAACCTCGATAGCATCCACCCTAACGGCCGTCCTATATACAAAATCGCCTAATTAATAGCAAGCCACACCAAGCGAAATCTCCAGATGCTGCTGCTGCCGCTGTCCATTCCTCCGGTCCGACTTAAAAGAGAAGCTGACAGAGGCACTTGCACAAAAGCCGGACACTATCCCTCCCACCCCCGCATGCGGCAGGAAAAGGAGGAGGCCTGCGAGCGGAATCCACCACCCTCTGGAAAGCTCATTAAGATCCGAGATGCCCATTTACATGTGATCTAATATTAATGCAATGATAAATTACAATCTTCTCTTTAATCCCGACGCGTAAGACAAGGGAAATGGAAATAGGATTGTACGCGGGAACAAATTCCGAGGGCCTTATTAATATTAAATGATGCTGCAGCGCATCCACTAAGCTCTTCCCGGTTTCCGATGGAAGGGGTTTACATGCATGGAGTGAGGCAGACAGGATGGCCAGAAGACAATTGGGAAGATGGGAAGGGGGAGGGGGTGCTTTTGGACAAGGGGCCTTGTTGGCATTGCATTTTGAGGATGGGTTTCTGAAGTAAGTGCAGGTGACAGAAATCACCACATGTGCTGTCGCCCACAACCACCGAATCTCGAATAGGAATCGATTTGTTTTATAAATTGGAACGAAAAACTTTGATGGAATTCGCCAATAGTTATGAGGATACTGAATGATATGGATGTTTAAAATTAAAATAGCTAAAAATCCATAACAAGAAGCATTGGTAAATTATAATAAAAATAATATGATTCAATAGAATTTTCAATTAATTGCAAATTAAAGATTTCATAAATATAAATTTCAAAGAACGAGAATACAAATCTCTACCTATTAAAAAAAGAAATTGTATTGTACATAGAGAAAATAAAACATTTAAAGAAATGGAAATTTATTAAAAATAGAACAAAACCCTAACAAAAGATTGAATACTAATATAATAAAGATTCAATCATTTCCCTTCTGATTACATAAAAGCTTCACCTTCATTATCAAAAGCACGACAGCCCAGAGTGGGTCAAGGCTTTCCTTTGAAGAAATTTCCATGCATTCCTCTGGGTGACAATGGTCTTCTAATTCATAACCTTTAGTACAGCCTGCGTCGATCCATCGCAACTTGGTTCGACCTCTTCCTCTTTGTCCATGTGGCTTTCCAAAATAAGCCTTTTTTACATGACTTCAATCATTCGTTCTAAACATATCAGCAGCCCAATTTAATCTATTGATCTTAATACATTTTATAATATCTGAGTCTTTATAGCATTTATAAATTTCTCGTTGTACCGCCTTCTGGAACAATCACTTTCCCAAACACCTCCAAGAAAAGCCCTTAAAATCTTCCGCTCAAATATACCCAGATGGACTTCATCAGATCTTGCCAAAGTCCAATTTCAGAGCCATAGACCAAAATAGGTCTAATAAACATAATTAATTACATAACAAGAATTTAGTTTTCTGCTTATGAACTGTGCATTTGTAATCACCGATTTGAAAAACGAATAGATTCGATTTAGACTGTGACAGAATGTCTTTTCCCTTAACAATACACAAATGCAGTAAATGTGTGTCTGATGAAATATGATTTAATGAAATATTTTTTTAATGAAAGTAATTTAATAGTAAGTAGTTTTTTTATAGTTTAATGAAATATTTTCTAATGCATTCATAACACATATGCGATTCTCGACAAATTTTAAACTAAATAGTTGAAAATAATATAAACTACGAACCATAAGTATACAAAAACTTATTATCCATTACAAAACCAGTAAGTTAACCATCAAATAACATATTTTAGTTCAATTTGAACATCATGAAATGAATGAACACATCTTTTGTATGTCATCACTGCCAACAAGGGATCTTTATCGCGATAATTTGGGTTCCACATACTTAGCACCTTCTTAGCGGAAGGGCAATAAATTACAAAACTTTTTAACACGTGATAAGTTTACGAGCCATTGAGAAGATGCCATGGAGTATCAAATACGCACCACTTAGGAAAAAAAGCTATCAGTAAATGTCGGTGTAAATTTTCCCCTTCCAAGATTATCGACCACTTTAGCGGAATTTGTGGCCAGTCCCCAAGGTGGAAAGAGACGACGAATTGGCAGAGTCAGTCACCATCAGAGTCCAACATGGCGGCTCCACAATTAAGCCGCGTTCTTGAATGATTAAGGAGGAATTATAATCGGTTCGGGCGCGAATAAAAAGGAGAACTTCGCGTCAAATGAAATGATACTTTGGGAGATTTAGCGGATCGTCCGGAATCGGATCATTTTCCTGGAGATTGTGGGGGGGAGGGTGGTGCAGGGGGAAGGGCTGCAGCAGGAAAGCTTTGTTTTCTTGGCAGAAAAGGAGGGGGAGAAAAATTGAAAGCCGCATTTTCCCTAACTGGCCACAAATGCTCTTGCCGATGACTCGTTTGAAACGCATTTTTAAACAAGACTTCCTTCCAAAGTGTTTTCTTTAAAGGGCTGACAGGGGGTGGTTAGGGGGTAGGGGAATGTAGTGGGATGAAAGGGAAAGTGATGAATGGAGGCTGGAAGTTTTATTGTTTTTAACAGCAGAATGAACATTTTTATAATCATGGGTGATAAATATATATATTTTAGCGGTGGCTAAAAGCTAATGCTTTTGAATAATGAATAGAGATTGGCATGGAACTGGGGAGTTCGATCATCTTTTTTGGCGGGGAATGAATGGGGGGGGACAGCATGAATTGTATGTCAGATTGAAAACAAAGCAGTTTTGGGGAAATAATTCAAAATCAAATTTACACGACCGCTTGAAAATTGGATTAAATTATTTTCCCGCCTGAAGAAATTAAACTTTAAACATTGTTTTAACAAAAATGGAAAGTGTGTCGTGACTGTTATACATAAAACACATGCATATATTATTTAAAAAGAATAAGTAATCAATTTATTTGTTTTGACATTATTTAAGAAACTGTGCACCTAACATGTATCGGATGACTTTTCAATTTAATGCATTAAATCAAAATTACAAAGCAATTGTATTTATAACGGGGATTTTTAATGCACCGTTTTTTATTATTTGAATTTTTTTGTAAAGATATCAAATTATAAATTATATTTCAATAACTGATTCATTTGATATTATGTATATCAAGAGAACATAACTAATGGTTTAAATAGAAGAATAGTAATACAGTGCAGTTGAGAACTTAAATCAGAAAAAAATAATATAATTAAATTGATTTCAGTTGAAACTGATAAAACCGTTTGGAAAAACACTAATGGTCATTTGAATTGAGTGTCGGAATAAATGTATATCAATAGCTTACTTTCTCTTCGAAATCAAAATTTAAAAATGGTGAATTGTTAATCTTTTTCCAATCTTTCAAAATTTCAAAAGTTCGATTCTTTAATGCAGATGATGAGAATATTGTACAAATATTTTTTATAATTATTATTTCTTTTTTTAACAATGGTTCCCATTTAGAGTCAAAGATTGTACAAAGAAGTTAGCATAGTTCTAGCCGGAAAATAAAAAGACAGGAGCACGAATCTCCATTACTGTAAAAATTATGAAAAATCAAATCTATTTTCGCGCAGTAAAATTATTTTGACTGCATAATTTTTTTATTGTATATTCGATATAAAACAAGCCCCTTTTAAATATCGTCCGCAAGAAAGCAAAATCTAATATCTCCCTCGCCCCCCATTTTAACGCGAGGGGTGCACAGAATGAACATATTCCTCGCCATTAAGTCGAACTGATTAGATCAGAGGTCTTATCGCGAACCAGTCCTGTAATTAAAGACAGAAATATCAGGCGATTTCAGAGGCCGTTTGACAGGGGACGCTCCGGGGCACGAACGCCTTCTAATGAACTTCTACACCCTCACTATTTCTGAAGACCAGGCTTATACGCCTTAAATAAATATTGGGGCAAGAGAGGATTTTCGAACAGCGCTCGCCTTCCAAGCATCAATGGCTTGAGTCACTCCGGCAGAGATGTACAGAATGGCAGTGGAAATATTGATGGTAACTAATATACGAAACATAGAATTTTAATAACTATCTCATAAAGCTCAGTTACATAAATTCATCATTTATACTTTGCTTTAGTTTGGGAATGTTTGTCTTAAAAAGTTATGTTTAAGTTTCTTGTTAAAAATTTGCTTTCAAGTTGGGGAATATTTTATTTTGTAATTCAAAGAGAATTTTTGTATTTAATTAAAAATTTACAAATATATATAATATATGAAATTGTATGCATTTAATGAAAAAGTTTTATATATATATATATATTATATTTATATATAAATATATTATATAAATATATATATATATATATTATATATTTGGAACTTTTCATTAAATGCATAAATGCACATGGAATTACAAAATAAAGTATAATTATAATAAAGTAAATTAGATAGGTAATGAAAAAGTTCCAAATATATATTATATATATTTAGAACTTTTAATTAAATACTTACTATGTATTTGGAATTTTTCATTAAATATTTAAATGCAAACTTTATCAAGAAAATTCTTATGAATTCAAAAAATCGGCATGAAATAATTACCTAACAAATATTTTTAAATTCAATTTTACGATTAGCAAGTTGAAAAATACAAGTATTCATAAACTAAAGCATATCATCTTGATTTAATCACAATTTATTAAACCATTATATTTGTGAATGAACTAACTGGAATTAAAAAAATGCAGTACGTATGCAGTTATTGTAAGACATACAATAACACATAAGCAAATAATGAAAGATTCAATAGTGAGTTATTGGCAATAAGCAATTTTTCTACAGAGTACGATTCAAACATATTAATTACTAAATAAAATAATTGCTGGGGTGAAGTACAAAGAATCAATAGTGAGTTATTGACAATAAGCAATTTTCTACAGGGCAAGATTCAAAATGTATTTCTTTTCTTTATGCATTTTGTAATTAACATAAATGTTGCAAAATATAATTGCTGAAGTATAAAGAATCAATAGTGAGTTATTGGTCATACGCAATTTTTCTACAGGGCACGATTCAAAAATGTATTTCTTATCTTTATACATTTTGTAATTAACATAAATAATACTAAATATAATTGCTGGGGTGAAGTATAAAGAATCAATAGTCAGTTATTGGCAATGAGCAATTTTTTCTACAGAGCACGATTCAAAAAATATATTTCTTTCCGTCATGCATTTTTTAATTAACATAAATATAATAATTGCTAAGGTGAAGTATAAAGAATCGATAGTGAGTTATTGGCAAAAAGCAATTTTTCTACAGAGTACGATTCAAAAAGGTAATTGGTGGGGTGAAATATAAAGAATCAATAGTGAGTTATTGGCAATAAGCAATTTTTCTACAGGGTACGATTCAAAAACGTATTTCTTTTCTTTGCTTATTTTTAATTAACATAAATATTAATAAATATAATAATTGCTTTGGGTGAAGTATAATTTGAAAGCAAACCATTTCGTAGATTTCAGTAATATTTTCTTAAGAAAAAAAAATCACTGGTTACATTATAAGCACAGATTTGTTAATAGCCACATAAATTACTAATACACTCCAAAAAAAAAAGCATGGATAAAAATGGCTGAAAATATTTGTTAGTGATCTCTTATCACGAATCAGAGAATTTCCTCACACCGCTGTAGCTCTGAGTGCCGTCTTGCCCACTCTCTCCAATAGCCAGGAAACAACAAACAACACTAAGGTTTTCGGGGGAAAAGAGAGAGAAATCTTAAAATTTCGCGTGTGCGAGATTCGTTGTAATTACGAAGCTTGTTGAAATAAGATTCGAAAACTGTTATTGGGAAAATATTTTTGCCTCGAAGGGAATAAATAGAACGACGTGGGGAGAAAGGGGGATACACCGGGAGGCGGGGGTGGGAAGAGAGAGAGAAGAATTTCGCCGATTCTCGGTAGATTTCCATTCTGATTGTAAACGTTGGGGAAGATAGCATTGCACGCAATGCTGTAATTAGAAATTGGTCGATTGAAATATTTCCGTTCGTCGTTAAGGTGCACAAGTGCTAAAAGGAAGAGAAGGGGATGCATCCCCCCTCGAAAAGAGGAAGAAACGGTTCGAAAAGTGGAAAAGGGGTGGGGGGTTAAAACCCGGGCACAAAAATCATTTCGGGAAAATGGAAAATGATCAAAGCCCTCTTCAAGTGATGACTGGGGGAAAATAATAAAACACACATAATCGGCGTTGGGGCAAATTTTCTGGAGAAAAGAGAAGGAAATGGAATGTCAATCTGATATCAATGAAAGTTAGGGGGGTGGGGGTGTTCCCACACAAAACGGAGGGGTTTTATATGTCGAAGGGCAATTTGGGAACCCCAAAGAAGATTGGGGAAGACAGGACGTGGAGGATTTTGTAATTAAAATGCGAAGTAATATTTCAAGCACTTGACGACTTTCCCCCTAGAAATGGTGACTCGTTGCAATTAAAAAGGGGTAAAAAAAAAAAAAAATAAAATAATAATAATAACAATTCGAAATATCGAACTGATCAGAGGGCCACTTGCTTAAGTTTTGCAACCAAAAGAGTAGTTAAAAATTGGAGAAATGTAAATATTTTTATGGTGAGAAAAAAAATCTATCGATAACAGAGACATGTAATTAACAAACGCAGCATCTTTTGAATAATGAAGAAACATTTCCTTTCTTTAATTATATTTTTTTAAAAAAGGAAATAAATGGAAATGATTTAATTAGCAAAATTAATTGCGTATTCTTCATCAATATTATTATTTTTAAATCAAATATGTTAATTAAAAAAGCAATGGAAAATATCCATACTTGTTAAAATTTTCACCTCAACTCCAAGAATAAAATTATGCTGTTAATAGCAATAAAAGAAAAATTGTTTGCTTTAATTTCACATTCATTTAAATAATTTCTTCACACTTATAGACTTATATCAATTCGAAGAATATAATATAATTGATTACTATTTTTATAAACGCAAAATATAATAGCAATTAACTTTCTAGGCTCATATAATAAACTTTGGAAAAGAATAGTGCCTTCCATCTTTCGAATCACTCATATGAAATTCATATACTTTAATCCATGCCATTGGATGAAAGTATTCATCCATTCATTCATATACTTTCATCCAAGCCATTGAAGCCTATAGTACCATAGGCTTCAATCCTGACATGGATGTTTGTTAGTGGTTCGGAATCCACATTAAACTGTAGGTTTCGGTCTAATTAACCTAAAGTGTGCACAAAATGACCGTAAAGCGACAAACCAAAACTTTTGTTGATTATTTTTCGATCCCATACTAAATGCAAAATTTAAAATATTTTTAAAAAAATTAATTCCACAGTAGAACTAATCAAATACTAAAGAATGGCACTCATTAGTTCTTCAACAGGTTATTATTGAACAGTTTGTACGAAATCACTAAACGTTTTTATTAGAGCGAAAGCAAATCCGATACCATCTTTCGAAATGGACTCAGAATGGCAGTTTCAGAGCACTTCTCTCCAAGAAGAAGAAAAAATCTTCCCTTGGCAATCATTCAGCAAAGAGGTCCCTCCTCCGTTAAGAATGATTAGAGGATTATACGGGAGGTCAGACAGTTTATGTCTGATGGCGACTCCTGAAATATTTACACCCTTTTCTTTCCCGTGATTTTTCCTCTGCAGGAAGATTCCTCTTTCACTCCGTGATTGATTCGCCAGCAGTCATTCCGAGTTAAGCCCTCCATTATTCGAGAAGGGTCGCAAATTGTTGCCGTCGCATCTCGAAACGACCCTCTTCAAACTTCAAGTCCGGCCGCGAAAGAGAATCGAGATCTGCCTGAATGTTTTATCTGAGGTGACGTGACTAATTGGCCTGAGGTGTTTCTCAAGTGAAGCGCGAGAGATAAGTGAACGTAATTTAGAGAGGGACTATTAACATCTAAAAATAACGTCCCGACTTTTAACGTGGTGGAGGATTCTCACCTTTAAAAATGACGCGAATTAGTTATGAGGTATCGCAGGTGATCGTTTCGGCAAGGGATTGGATCATTTATAAAAGTGAGGAATCGATGGGAAGGGGTGGTTATTGAATTGATACGCTTATCGTTTTCGAGAATGGAAAAGGTGGGTGAGGCGCGATGTGTTTGTAACGCTTCAATATTTGAGTTTTGATAAGTGATAACAGAGAAGAGAGTGATAAGTGATAACATTTAAAGTGAAATTAAATGTCGAAATAGCAGGGCAAGAATTTAAAATAAGCCATAAAAATTATAAAAGCACTAATTATAAATATTTTTTTAAATTTTAATTTTTAATAAATTAAAGTTTTAATTTTTTTTTTATCTAGTAGAATAAAATTTAATATATTCTGTTGAAATCATATAAACAAACACTTTGAAAATGCAAAAAAAAAAACATTTTCCAATCATAATTAAAATAAAAACTGTTAATTAAAGAAATTTAAAAAAAAAAATGTCAAAAAGCGCTTTATTTTTTGAAATATTAATATCTGAATGAATGTAGAATTTTATTAAAATGGAACTAGTCACAGAAGAGAGGCAGCAGAATGACCCTTAGACATGATCGTTTTATAAA
Organism: Caerostris extrusa; assembly: GCA_021605095.1. Lineage (NCBI taxonomy): Eukaryota > Metazoa > Arthropoda > Arachnida > Araneae > Araneidae > Caerostris > Caerostris extrusa. Next base: position 75,905 of record BPLR01007679.1, read on the forward strand.
CTCTAAATAGATTTAATGATCCTAGGGAAAATCTACTGTCAAGACGTCAACCAAGTGGTAGATCTATTCAATGTGATTTCCGGCAACAACCGATATATAAAGACTCTGTCGAACTTGCAGAACTTATGCACAACTTATGTAGAACCATCTGGTAGAGAACATTTGTGTGTAGCTATGGATATACTTGTGATAATTACGCTTATTGTTATTCTTTGAAATTGTAAATTTTGTATATAACGTGCATTAAAGGTGATGTTCTTCCTTTCAAATTGCCCTACATGAATTAGTTTAAATGATTAACTAGCTAGTGAAATGCTTCAGACCACGTTTCTGCATATACAAAGGCATTGAAAGTATTTATTAACGCCTATTAAATACTTTGGATATCTTAGTACCTAAGAATTTAACATTATGGAAGCCTTATTAACCTAAATCACCATTCCTCATAAGTTTACATTCGATAGTGCCCAAGTTGGATTGCAGGTGGAACGAATATAAACCTAATCGATGCCAAAGAACATGAAAGTCAATTCGGTTGGAAAGCAATAGAGAAAAAAATCTCTCTCAGAATAGATAAGCTTTTTTTGAAAAGAGAAGCAGTTTACAAAGGAATATAGTGTGTAAGTCAATCGAATGAAGCTATTTCATCACCGGGGCATTCAATGACCGCACCATATGACGGACGCCACGCATCGAAAACCGCTGTCCGACGGCGAAAAGAAAGATACAGCTGAGGGCAGCGGAATTTCGAACAGAGTGCTGCTCAGCACATTTCTCCCGCCAAAGGAAGGAGCAAGATGTATTGCAGGAAAAAAGGAAAAAGTGAGGGAAGAGAATTTAGTGAAATAATACTTTAGGATTTTTAAAAACACCAATGGGGTGTTTGAAAGGGTATGGAAGACATGCTCGTAATTTATATTGGATAAAATGATAGACAAATATATTACATTTATCTTAGACAAATATTATTACATTTATCTTAGACAAATATTATTACATTTATCTTAGACAAGTATTATTACATTTATCTTAGACAAGTATTATTACATTTATCTTAGACAAGTATTATTACATTTATCTTAGACATTTATCTTAGAAAGTATTATTACATTTATCTTAGACAACATTTATCTTAGACAAGTATTATTACATTTATCTTAGTATTATTACATTTACTTAGACAAGTATTATTACATTTATCTTAGACAAATATTATTACATTTATCTTAGACAAATATTATTACATTTATCTTAGACAAATAGTATTACATTTATCTTAGACAAATAGTATTACATTTATCTTAGACAAATAGTATTACATTTATCTTAGACAAATAGTATTACATTTATCTTAGACAAATAGTATTACATTTAGTATTACATTTATCTTAGACAAATATACCTTTATAACATTTATTTAGTTGTTGACAAATAGTATTACATTTTATCTTAGACAAAGTAATTATTATATTACATTTATCTTAGACAAATATTATTACATTTATCTTAGACAAATATCCTTTATAATTATTTAGTTGTTGCAAAAGTAATTATTATAGATACTTATTCTTATGAATCACCTGGAAATGGGAACGATTTACAAGAGCCAAAATTATAACATCTTGAATAGATCGAATCAATTTTTTTTTTAGATGCCAATATCGAACATTTAATTTCTATAAAATAAATGCAGTAAAATTAATAAAAAAAATAATTTATTAATACAGTTGTGGATAAAGAATATAACTTGGGCTGCTATAAATAAGTTCTGCATCGATCATTGTATATATCCTATGTTATTTAATTATTTCGATTAAAAAGTAAGTATAAACATTGATTCTTATATATCCCGTCTACATTATAAATATATTTGGCTTGTCGCTCTACGGTCATTTTATGCATACTTTAAGCTAATTAGACCGGGACTTACAACTTAACGTGGATTCCGAATCACTCACAAACATCCATACCGCCGCCAGTATTCGAATCTGAGGCCCGTAGTACCAAAGGCCAGAGCTCTAGCCAATTGGCCATCAGGTCGCCATTATAAACAGAGGAACAGAACAACAACAACAATAAAAAATATCTTGAATAGACTCGAATTGCTATAAAATCATGTAATCATTCTCAAATCTAAAAGCTTCTTCAGCATCTGTCAAATTTGTAAGAAAAACTCACAGAAAATTTAAAGTTAAATGATTTTATTTAATTCCTACATGAAGACATTGAAGATAATAAATAACTTAAGTATGATAGTTTCATTTATAATAAACTAATTTAATTTTGGTATCATTGGGGATCAATATTTTGATACGTTTAGTTAAAATAACAAAGAAACCGAAGCCTTCTAAAATTTCAACCACAAACAATGACAAAAAAATAGAATATATAAATAATGAATCTCGCTCGATTATTAACAGAATGGCCATGTACTAAATTCTGTAGAAAGATCTGCGTCAATTGATTTAAGAAATTGGATTGGTAGACCTTCATAGGATAAACATGTAAAACATTCGAGAGACATCAAATTTAGAAAATTGATTACATGTGAGAAAATATAAACGATTACACCTAAAATTTCTGTTTCCATTTCGAATTTCATCAGAAGTAATCTTTCTCGATGCCGGCTTTGGTTTTATAATTGGTACTTTCCCCATCCCAAAATGGGTCCTGACAAAGATGTGACTATGGGCAATCGTCACAATTGGTGCCTTTCAGCCCCCATCGAAGAGACGCAGCTCTTAACCATCCACCCATCCATCCATCTATTCATGCAGGCATCCATCCATACCCCTAGCACACACACACACACATTCCGAGAAAAGGGAACTCTATGAATTATGGATGCTAGTAATGGGCAGGCGACTTGATTCTTTCATTTTCGGTCTCGGAATCGGCCATGTTGGAAGCTGTTTCCTAGCCCCTCCTTTTCATGGCAGCTTCGCGATTCAGTGACTTCTTACTTTTTCGCATTCAATTCCCGAGGAAAAGTTGCTCTGGAATATATATTTCTATTGATGCATAAAGGAGGAGATAGAATTCCCCCGCCAGCGCCAAGGAGGGAGGAGGAAGGAAAAAAAAAAAGGAGGCATGGAGGGCAGCCTCTTCCCCCTTTTGCAGAAGAAAGAAGTGAAGTGGGGATGGTGGCGACGATGATGGAATTGGTTAGTGGAAGAACGAGCGCAACGGCTCATCGTCTCCAGCACAGTACCTTCCTCTCTCTCTCACCTCTCAAATATCCATCGAATATGGTCAAGTGCAGGGCTATATTGGATGGAGGGAAAATTCTATGCAGAGTTTGCGACTCTAAGTGGGCGATGGGAGAAGATTTCGAAAGGGGAAGACTCGGAGAAACGCATGTTCTTTCAGACAGAAAGGCATGTCGGAGGAATGAATGCATTGTCGGTGAATCTATTTCTTGAGATGAATAAAACTTCTTTCTCTCTCTTCTTAAACTCGAATCTTACATATTGCATATTTGACCAAGTTGAACCTATACGGAATTGGAAACTGGCGTTTGACTTTGACAGTAGCTCACCAAATATTCAAAACTTTTATAAATGATTGCGTTGACGAGAGTCGTGAAGATGAGCTTTTATGTCGTGAAATACCATATAATACTGTTAAGTCTTCCTAGGGTACCATATCGCATCACGTAATGAGTCAACCCTAAGACAGTTTTTTATTATTAAAAATGGAAATTAGTAATTGTCCACATGTTAATACAATTAAAGAATTTCCTAAGAACATTAATAAAAATATTTTTCACTTTCATTATAAATTAATTATGATTTATTTAAGAAAATAAACCTGATGACCTAATGTCTGCGTTCTGATGCTCAGTGCCAGGGGGGGCTTCAAGGTTCAAGGTTAAAACATAGGTTCTGATCTAATATAGCTGTAGGGCGCTGGGCATAGGGCCTGACAACCTAACGTAAAAAGAAAACATGTCCTGTCTCGAAATTTTACCAGTGGGTAGACGACCTTGGCCCATCATGGGGCCGTTCCACCAATGAAGAAGATAGAAATTAAGAATCTTTTCATTTTTGATGTTAATAGCACCACGAAAATACTTTCATTTTATAATACATTAAATATATTGCCATTCATACGAAATTGATGAAAATTGCCGTAGGTTGAAATTTATTGAAGGTTGTAGTGATACATAATTACATATAAGGACTCTTTAACTGTTACAATTAAAAAAAACACTTAATATTCAGCCATCTATCAAAGTTTAACGGCTTTCCTAATATTCATGGATTCATTCGTCTACAGTTTATCTTACAGTTAAAAACGTATTCGGAATAAATACTCAAACAGAAACCCAAAAGCAGACGAACAAAAACAATGCACAGCGCTATATTAATAAAAACCCACATACAGCAAAAGAAAAGAATTATGGAAATTAATGAACCACAAACCCAGCCTTAAAACTCCCAAAGAAAAGACACAGAGAGAGAGACTCCCCTATAGACCGAAGGACTTATTTAATGAAACGGGAATAGAGAATAAGGAAAAACCTTTACGGCACATTTCCCTTTGTCAAATAAAAGCCAAAACTCGCAGCCCCAAAATTAATCAACAGCCAAAAGGACAAGTTTAAAGCTTCGGATGCAAAGTAGCCCCCCCTTCCTTTGCCCGCCCCCTTAACCATAAAGGATTTTCCTTTTAGAAAAGGAGGGCTGACTACGTGAAAAGCCCTTCAAAGTCGAGTGAAATTGCTCTCTTTTATATCGACGAGGGTTCTCCGGTCTGTGAGGAGGGAGCACTTATTGGGGCGGCGCGCTATTACCGCCCCATCACAAGGGCCCTGTTGATGAATCTAATGAGTCTAAAACAAGATTCGTATTTGTCGTATAGCTGCCGTAAAAGAGATTTTCACCTCAAAAGCTATGCAAATGCTCCCTTCCCGTTTAGGACTTTAATGAGAAAGGATATCAGAGGTTTCGAGGCGAGAGATAGGGTTGCACAGTGATTGAAACGCGGCCAAATTGGCGCCAAGCGTCAAATCGCAGAACGCGCTAATGCAATTTATAAGACTAATTATTATGAACAAGATTGTGCACTAGGTTGTTTCTGTCGAGAAATTTCGAAAGCCAGCGTGCTGTTCGTGTATTCTTTGGATGAGATGCTCGCCACAAAAAAGATATAACAGATAGTTAAAAGTAAATAGTTCCTCATGAATGAAGAAATACCACACGAAACAAAAACTTTCAGAATCTTTTATTTAATAAAATGTTTATCATGAGTTTGAATTAATAAAAAAGTAAGAAAAAATTTGCTATGACTTTTCCCATTTAATAAATTATTAAACACGTTATATGCATAAATCTGAAATCAACATAAATAATCATACATTTGAGCCATAGTTATTCTCTTCTATTCTAAATGGGGAAAAAAAAAAAAAAAATCCATTTTAATACTGGCTGTTTTTTATCAATGAGTCTTTATAACTTTTAGAAAAACTGATTTATTTGTAATGTAGTTTGAAGTTAAACTAATTACCTATTTGCATAATAGCCTATCACGATTTGTGAATATTGAATAGGAAAATTGATAATTAAATAAATACTTAAAAATAGATAATTTTAAATAATTTTTATCTAGTAAACATATGGATTGGTTTGTCGCTTTATGGTCATTTCGTGCACACTTTGGGCTAATTAGACCGGGACGTACAATTTAACGTGGATTCCGAATCACTAACAAACATCCATGTCACAGCCAGCATTCGAACCTGAAGCCTGTTGTAGCAATGGACAGTGCGCTAGCTAATTGGTCATCAGGCCGTCTAATAAATTTATAAATTTAATGGCGGATATGAGGTAGATATATGAGGCTTGGTTTGGTTTGTCAATATGATTATTCAGACTTTAATTGTTACATATATTAATACCATTTTATAATTATTGTACGATTTTTGTGGGGATTGGATTGGTTTTTGTCGCTCTACTGTCATTTTGTGCAAACTTTAGGATAACTATCATATTAGACCAGGATCTACGGTTTAAAGTAGATTCCGAATCACTAAGAACATCAATAGCACCGCCGGAAAATCTGTGGTACCCAGCGCCAGAGCGTTAACCATACGGCCATCAGGCCACCCTATCTAATATGACTGTACAGCGTTGAGAGTAGAGCTGACAACTCTACACCCTAAAAAGTCAGCGTCACTGAGTCAAGTCAGACTTCTACCTGCGGATACTCCATCACGACATAATTTTCCCCTCTCCCCATTTCTCTCTTTCCATGAGACCACACGGGTTCTTGGTCTTGGTTTAGATATTGCTATCTAAAGTGTATATAATTAAGTACATTCCCTGCTAAAGTGTGCATAATTAAACCTATTAAAACAAGCATATAAAAAAAAATGTTAAGTCAATTCCTACTTTTTTTCACTATATTGCAGAAAGTCCTTTATAAATAATTTTCATTCATTTTTTTTAAGTTTATCTGGCGCCATCTTTTGGTAGATACATGCAACTTAAATCCAAAAAAAAAAAAAAAAATAATAATTAATTAATTCAATTTAATTACTGAATTAATATTTGAAAAACTGTATTAACATCTAGTGTCATCGACTACAAGTTAAAAAAAAAAAGGATTTGAACTTGAGTGGATGAATAAAAAGTATTTTATGAACGATTGAAAATTTGAATAAGATATATAAAGGGAGAGTGTGAGCTAATTGAAGGAATTGAATAAAAGGAATGACTTTATTTGTAAACATTCAATAATCATATGAAGCCCATTAAGCAGATTAATATTTTTATCGAATACATAAGTGGAATTATTTTAAATATTTCACCGTCTTTTATTCAAATGTAAGAAACCTTTAGATGTTGACTTTTGTATTCAAAAATTTTCAATACTTTATCTTACGCAGTGACATTTCACCATTACAACTTCACCTTTAGGAAGAACCTCGCACCTTCAACAACCAGTGGTTGCCGTTCGTCGAAATAAAACGTAAAAAGTCATTTAAAATATCTCTTTCTTTCTCGTTCGAATTTCGTTCGCACTTGCACTTTTACGTTTTGCTTTTCTTTTTTTACTTTCGTCCTCACTCCTCCTTTTTTATTTTTTTCTTCTCCTCACTCCTCCTTGGTTCTTCAAGATATGACTCGATCTGTTCGGCAAATAATTTCGCGCCACATGGCCTTTCCTCTGTTGGGCTCCAAATATATTGCCTTCCAGCGTAAATAAATTTTCCCAGATATGTGTTATCAAGCTTCGAAGTGAGTGCGGAAAAAAAAGGTGATAACGGTACTTTTTTTTTTTTTTTTGCCGGGGCTTAAAAAAAAAAATGTGCGCTTAAAAGAAAATCGCGGTCGACTTTGGAAATGTCTCCGATTTCGAATGCGAAATTTGAGATTTGAATTTCCCCAATTTTTACCGGTCGCAGATAAAATCATTTTTATTTATATATATATTTTTCTTCCCCTCAACTTTTGGTGTCGGATTTGGATTGCATTTTTAATGTTGCCCAACTTGAGCAACGAAAAAGCCATTTGTGTGAAAGTCTTAGAAATTGTCTTGTATATTGCAAAAATTTGTTGTATAAAGTGAAATGTAAAGGTTTTTGTGAACAGCACTGATAGCGTTAAAATGAATTTAAATATACATCATTAATAGTTTTTCTAATTGTATATAATTAATTGTTTTCGCTTGATATTACTCGATATGAGAATTGAATTTCACCAATTTTTACCGGTCGCAGATAAAAGCGTTTTTATTTATATTTTTTCTACCCCTCAAATTTTGGTGTCGAATTTGGATTGCATTTTTAAATGTCGCCTACTTGAGCAACGAAAAGCCATTTATGAGAAAGTCTTAGAAATTGTCTTGTATATGGTAAAAAATTTGTTGTATAAAGTGGAATTTAAATGTTTCTGTGAACAGCACTGTTAGAGTTAAAAATTTAAGTATACATAATTAATAGCTTTTCTAATTGTATATAATTGTTTTTCTTTTGATATTTTACATTCTGGATAATATTATGAAACGTATATAAATAAAGTTGTCTCATGCAGGCTGTTACATGAATGTTTAATTTTACATAAGTATTTAGTATCCCTCGGTACCATAGATGTTTGTAGAGATTCGAAATCCACTTTAAACCGTAGGTCCCGGACTAATACTAAAGATGTTACTGTCTCTGTATTGCCAACTGCATTAGAACAACAACAACAACATATACAATTTATAGCAACACACTTGCATTTGAAATATCAACTACTTTTTTCCGAGGCAATCAATTTATTTCCATATATACGACAGAAATTTTTTTCAATTTTTTAAAAGGAATTTAAAACCACAGCAATTAGCGTCACAAAAATATATCAAAATACGAAAGAAAAGGTATTTCTCAATTAGGATGAACATTAATTCAAAAAGACTTAAAGCAAACATAAAATTAGACTCATTAAGGTATTATTAAAAAACCCAGCACAGCTTTATAACTGAATTATTTATTGCTGGACAATAAACATGCTGCAAGGCATAATCGAATAATACCTGGAAAGCAAAGAAATTATAACAATAAAAAAATCCTTCGCAAGAGTATCTTCGATCAAAAACGATTTTTCGCCAATTACTACTAGCGGCAACCGTAAACCGGAGCTATCAATGAGCATTCGAGTGGGAAGATATTTAAGACACAATTTAGAATACAAACCGAATTAAAATCCGCCGCTTGCTCATTATGGGGGCATTTAATGATTTAGGTCCTAATCTGCCCCAGTGGTACAATAACGCCCCAGGGCTGTTAAATGAAGAGGAGAATCCTAAGCGAATGGAAAAGCTCTTAATTGAACACAATCAGACAATATTCCGCGGATCGGAGAGGAGGGCTTTTAAGAGGGGCGCCCTTCCTTTTAAAATGGGGTAAAGTGCTGCTTTGCACGTGCGATGAGAGATGGAAATTGAGGATGATGTGCAATAGGAGAGGTGGAAATAAAGAAATTTGCCCACTGATTTAATTTTTGCAAAAGGGGAAAGAAATTGAATTTGAAAAAGGAACCGCTTTGCCGAATTATAATTAAATGATAAGGGTTTTTAAGAACAAAAAATTTTTTTGCAAAACTGTATTATTTTTGGATAATGAAGAAAAAGAAATTTTTTTAAAAATATGGTTCTTAATAAAAAGGAGGGCAAGAAATGTAATGAAATAAAGTGGTTTTCATTTTATTTGAAACAAAAATGTTTTTAAAAAAGCTATAATTGTTTGCGAATCGCATGCGTTTTTATATGAATAATTAAGTATTTTATCGTACCGTTAGTGGTATACCATAGAATCCATTTGATAACGTTAAATTTCTTAAACGTTTTCCCAACTGCAAATTTTAATTGAGAACGTTAAATTGATTACGTGAAAGCGAGGAATCACTATAACTAAAATAATACAAAAAAATCTCTAATAATTTAATAATATCAATCATTTCATTAACCCTCGAAATTTTTCATACCATTACCAGATTAGAAGACAGCCTATTTGATAACGTTAAATTAATATGTTGAATGAGAAGAGTCCCTATTACTAAAATAATTAAAAAAAAAAAAAAATCTCTACTAATTTAATAATATATATCGATTGATTAACCATCGCAGTTTTTTTCATTCAATTAAGTGCCATAGTAGACAACCTATTTGACAATTTAAAGTTATTGATAACGCTAAATTTATAAAGGTTTTCCTTTAAGACACAATATTTATATTTTCAACTAACCCCGTTTTATTGGCAAGTTGAACAAAAAGGAGTCACCATCACTATACTAATACAAAAACTTTGCTAATACACATGTTTTGATTAACCATCCCAATATTTTTCATACCGTTACCAGCATATTACAGCCTATTTGATAACACTCAGTTACGAATGTTTCCCCTTTATTACTTTTTTAACCGAGAACGTTAAATTAGCAGGTTTATAACATGCGAGAAAGTTAACATGACTTATGTAATGCACAAAAACTACAATAATTTAAAAACATCCATTATTTAATTAGCTTTTGTTTGTTAATAAAAAATATATATAATATTCGATGAGAATCAATAAGTATTTAAATGCTGGTTATATAATCATTCAAATATTGATATTCATAAGAGTATAAAACCAGTAATTATTTTACTAGTTGTAAAAAATCAACTACAAGGACTTGAGCAATAAGTATGAAAGAAAAACAATCACTGAAATATCATTGCTACTTTACCAAAGCAGTAAAAAACATTTCACCTCACTTATGAATAAATACATATCTAAAAAGAAGCAATTATTTGGCCACTACATTACGTGGGCATGTTAAGTTGCGGAATGATCAATATTATGATAATATGCAGTAGCTCTCACATAGTTCTCAAATGTAACATGGAAAGTTAATAATCTTAATAGCGCTAGAAACAATCATGGTAGTAGAAAGCATCCATTTAGACTTAAACACCAATTTATGAGCTTGCATTTTATTGCATTTTTTTCTCTTCATTAAATTAGAATTCAAATCAAATATGTATTCAAATAAGATATCCCAGAATATTTATTGATATCATATATATAACTCAATAGATTAGATACCTTTTTAAATTAGTGGCATGTTTATAAATATTTTAGTTGATATAAATTTAGTTGACAAAATTCAAGCAAATAATTAGCAAAGTTTAAATAAATAGTCATTATATTGTTCGAAAAAAAGAAGAAGTTAAGAATTCCTCTAGAGTATTAAAACCTAAAGAAATTGGCGAAATATTCCGGGTTGCAATATTGGCGGCTTCCTCATGAGTACAGTATTCTAGATTTCAACCGATATTTCAATTACTTTTACAGTGAAAAATACTTTCCCAATATAAAAGGCAAAAAGATTAAGGACGATAAAAGGATTTGAAAAAATTACTTATCTTTTAAAGGTAGATATGATACTCTGTTTCTAGCTTCAATAAATATTACACTTTGATAAATTTGCAAGAAAAACATATTAATTTAAAGTCAAATTTCCAGCGAGAAGAGATCTATCGATTTAGTATACAACATTTTCACAGTTGATTATTTAAAATCTCTAGCAAGCAGTTAAACACTGTTATTGTCGCCGAAACCAATTATTGCAAACACCTGGATTGTTATAAAATATTATCATTGTTATAGAACGTTGATTTTTTATAAAATATTGTTATTTTTTTTTCTTCTTTCATTGGCATGAAACTCAACTCCATGATGGGCCAAGGTTGTCTGTCTACTACACTAGATTCCGAAACATAAGATATTTTCTTTTTTTTTTTCGGGGTAGGGTTGCCAGACCAACGCTCTATAGTCATATTAGACCGGGACCTACGCTTTAAAGTGGATTCCGAACCACTATATCGAAACCGAAACTTGTGGCAAAGCGTTAGTCACTTGGCCATCAATTTTCACTACTATCATTTAAATCAACAAAAAAATAGTTAAAATTTTGTGCCCCTGTTTAATTATACACCAAATAAAAGCATCCTAAAAATCCTGAATTTAAGATTTACTGCTAAAGATGTTAAATTTAAAAAAATATGAATTACATCAAGTACAACCATTACATTCGTACAAAAATCATTCTACTCTGTAGGTAAGAAAACGAATTTATTATAAGGTAGTTATAAGTCCATTGCCATTATATTCTATTACATAATAAAACATTCCATTATATTTAAATTGTCCGTTAGATAAACATCACAAAAAAGTAATTTAAACACATCTAATCTGTCTAAAAATCTCCAATCAGTCAAACGGATCTTAATTCTAACCAAATTATAATTATCCTTTAATTATTTAACCAATAGATCAATAAATGCCGCAATTCATCAATTTTTATACAATGAATACAATTGCAACCTATTTGACCCTCCAAAACCAGTTGTTCCAGGAATATAAGACTAACAATAAAAACTCAACTACATCCTTTTTTTTTTTGTTGTTTCTTGGTGTGTGAACTAACTACAGAAAAGGAGTGTCTACCAAGTCTTGTAGTATACTATACACATCCACAATAGCTTCTTCCGCAAATAAAAACATCCTCGCGCGCCTGTGCTATTAATGATGGCCACTTTTGATGGACACGAAATAGCCGGCAGGATTAAATCGTCACTTTAAGAGCGTAATTTTACGCTCGATGATTGAGATAAGCACTTTTCGTTCGCTTTCAAGCACACCCAGAACGGACAGTGAATCTTAAACAGGCGTTAAGCTCTGTAAATATACAACCATTAAAGAAAAAAAGGGGACGGATTTCTAGAAGCCAAAGGTACTAAAGACGGTGTTTGTTTTAAATGCTGATGAAAACTCAATGACACGTAACAGCTTTTTGTAACTGTGATCCGATACAGTCGGAGAGTATTTTTTTTTTTTCTTTCAAAAGGTCTTTTCGGTATTTTTGGCACAGAGGAAATCATTTCAGAAGGAGTGGAAGGAAAATGAAAAAGCCGATTGACAAGACTTGCCCTTTCATTAAGAATTCACGTGCTGTATAATTAATATATTATTTATGTTAACTCTATGCAAGCAAATGACGAAGACCAAATGAGCTGCATAATGAAGACAATGAGCAAAAGCGGAAATGTCAATGCATTTTATGAAATGAAAGACATTACTATTTGACTTAGTAGAAATACTATTTGAAAGATTCATAAGCAATTTTTTAAAAATTAGATACAAACAAGCAAATTTTGAAATACTAATACAAAAATAAAAATTTTCCACCAGAATTGCAACACTCTGGAATTATATAGCATAATTGATGAGTAGCATTTTATGATTATATACAGGATACATTCCAATTTTATAAGCATATTTATTTCGGTTTGGTTTGTCACACTAGGATAATTTTTTTGCACTTTTAAGGCTAGTTAGACCGGGACCTACAGTTTAACGTGGATTCCGAACTACTAACAAACGTCCATGCCAGGAGTGAAGCCTATGGTACCAAAGGCTAGAGCGATAGCCAATTAACCATCAGGCCGCATATACATTTATTTATACCGGTTTACTTTGTCACTCTACGGTCATTTTTTCCACACTTTAAGCTAATTAGACAGGGCCTATAGTTTAACATGAATTCCCGACCACTAACATAAACCTAACATGCCACCGCCAAGTTTGAAACTTGAAGCCCGTGGTAGCACAGGTCAGAGTGCTAGCCAATTGGCCATCAGGCTGCATATATATTTTATTTATTTATGAGATTTATTTCATTCTGATTATTCTTTCAATACTAATACCTCCTCAAGTATTAATCTAATACGATTTTATCATTACAATTTCAGAATAAAATTACATACCTAATTTCAGTTGATAAATTAAAATTATTCTCAATAAAACAGCAAATAATTTATGTAAAAAAAAAAAAAAAAACATTTAAACTTTCCAAAGATGGAATCGATTCAAATATGCAGAATATTCAGACGAATATTTGCAGAGATTGTATCAGGACGGGAAAAACCCTACATCAAAAGCATTTCCCTGCCTTTATCTATCCGAAAAGAAAGCGACGTTGTGAGTTTATCCAGTAGGGCAATTACGCATCTTCGACAGAGTACAGCAAACTAGAGGCGACGGCGACAACAGTAATCTGAGGTTGGTGCACTGCAAGACAAATTACTGAGGACATGGAAAATGTGTTGCCTCCGAACAAGAGACAAACAGCTTTCACATTCAGCCAGACAACGCGTTAGCACTTATGTCTCATTCATTTATTTCACCCACAAAGCTCTTACAAGCAGAAATTGGAAGTAATAATTAAAGAGGCTTGTTAAACAATTTAAATGTTTGAATCACAAAATTTAATTTTTTTTTCTGTGTACTTTTTACTTATTCTATCTGATGGTAAATATATCTAACAAACATAAGGTCTTTAAACAAACTTAAAAAAATCATTTCATTATTTACAGGGACAAAGAAAACATTTAAAATAAATATTTCTTATAAAAAAAAATCTGGTTTAAAAAGTCGTTATAAGGAGTATACATTTTAAACTTTCTTATTAACTATAAATAAAAATCGGATTTTATACGCAGTTATTATACAGGAGCAAAAGATTATATATTTGAAAAAGCAATTTCACAATCATTCAATTTCATTAAAAAAGGAGTCAGTTATGAAATTTTTTTACTTATTTTTGAAGGCAATACAATAACTTATCTCGCTTTGGTTTGTCATTCTACGGTCATTTTGTGCACACTTCAGGCTAATTAGGTCGCGACCTATTCTTTAACGTGGATTCCAAAAGCTCACAAACATCCACGCCAACGGCAGTATTCCAACTTGTAGCTCGTGGTATCAAAGGCCAGAGTGCTAGCCAATTGGCCAACAGGCTGCAAAAATATCTTTAATCCGGCATTTGATAGTTCGGCAGATTCCATAATCAGGCACATATCGAGTCTTCGTTTTCGTATGGATTCAAGCGTTTATTGAACTTCATCACAAGATGGCGACACAATGCTGATTGCATATCCTCCCAGTGTTTAAAGTTTAATATACACTGAAGTGACAAAAGTCATGGGATAGCAATATGCAAATTTTCAGATGGCAGTAGCATCGCGTAGAACAGGTATAAATCCGCAGTGCTTTCATTTCTGTACAAGTTATTCATGTGAAGAGGTTTTGACGTGATGATGACCGCACGACGGAATTAACAGACTTTGAACGCGGAATGTTAGTTGGAGCTAGACGCATGGGTCATGCCATTTCGGAAATCGTTAGGGAATTCAACATTCCCAGATCCACTGTGTCAAGAGTGTGCCGAGAGTATGAAATTTCAGGCATAACATCCCACCATGGACAGCGCAGTGGTCGATCGCCTGCACTTAACGACCGAGGCCGGCGGCGTCTGCAAAGAGTCGTAAATTCTAACAGACAAGCAACACTGCGTCAAATAACCGCAGAAATCAATGTGGGACGTACAAGGGACTTGTCTGTTAGAACTGTGCGGAGAAATTTGACTTTCTTGGGCTATTCCAGCAGAAGACCGACTCGAGTGCCTTTACTGACAGAACGACATCGCTTGCAGCGACTCTCGTGGGCACGTGAGCATATCGGTTGGTCCCTAGATGAATGGAAAACCGTGGCCTGGTCCGATGAGTCACGATTTCAGTTGGTAAGAGCTGATGGTAGGGTTCGAGTGTGGCGCAGACCCCACAAAGCCATGGACCCAAACTGTCAGCAAGGCACTGTTCAAGTTGATGGTGGCTCCGTAATGGTGTGGGCTGTTTTTTCATGGCATGGACTTGGTCCTCTGGTGCGACTGGACCGAACATTGACTGGAAATGCTTATGTTCAGCTACTTGAGATCAGTTGCAGCCATTCATGGACTTCATGTACCCAAACAACGATGGGATTTTTATGGATGACAATGCGCCATGTCCCCGGCCACAACTGTTCGCGATTGGTTTGAAGAACATTCTGGACAATTCCAACGAATGATCTGGCCACCTAGATCGCCCGACATGAATCCCATCGAGCATTTATGGGACATCATCGAGAGGTCTGTTCGTGCCCAAAATCCTGCACCATCAACGCTTTCACAATTATGGACGTCTATCGAGACAGCATGGCTCAATATTCCTGCAGAAGACTTCCAACGACTTGTTGAGTCCATGCCACGTCGAGTTGCTGCACTTCGCCGGGCGAAAGGAGGACCGACAAGATATTAAGACGTATCCCATGACTTTGTCACTTCAGTGTATACCAGTTTAACTTTTATCTAGAGTATTCTATTTCCCTTAAAACAATAAGTTAGTTATTAACTTATAAAACTATAAGCTAGAGTAAAACACAATGAAATTAATTAAAAGAGAGGTTACAATATATAAAATATCTTTTAAAATTGTAATATTAAAAGCTCAGAGAATTATTTACAATATAACGTGGAAAATAAACGAAAACTCGAGTAATTTATAAGTTCTGACTCAAGAAATACATCTTGTTATCAATCTTGCACAGCTCTATTTCATTTTAAAGAATTTAATGGCATGAAGTTGTAAAAAAATTACATATATTACTCTCGAGACGAACTGGTTATTCAAAAAAGGAAAAAGTAATTTTAAATTAAGCCAGTCTACAAACTTGAATTTCACAGAGAAAAGTTTACACGAGGACTAGCAATGTATGCTCTACGTTTCTTTGCCTATTTATGAGAAAAGTTCATCTACAGATGAAATGAGCACAACAAGAAACTTTATACAAATAATGAGGGAGAGTGTAAAAAAAAAAAAAAAAAAAACTTGCAACAAAACCTGGTGGGAAACTTAATTCCGCAGTATGCAAATTCTCGGGAAAAGTAAGAAAAGTTGTTTTTGGCAAATTTCAAAAACTTGAGACAATTTAATTTACTTAATCCGTACGCACCTACGAAATGCTTTGAAAAAAAAAAAAAAAAAAAAAAATGAGGGGAAAAAATTACAGTCCCGTAAACTAAAAGAGAAAAGAAAATGCGTTTTCTTAAGAGTGGTAAGGGTAGGAAAAAAATGTAGAGTATTAAATTAGAAATGGAAATAAGGCGCATTCAGATGTGCGTGCATTTTTTGATTTATATGATTTTCATAAAAACGTCATCATTGAATGGAAGTTCATTTTTTTCCCTCGGAGTGCCGAGATTTTTATGATGTACGCTTAAAAAAAATATTTTGTTGAATTTTAAAGGCACGCGAGAATCATGACAATTAAATAATGCGAGTGAATTAGTTTAATGGCATTATGAAAATGATATGGAAATTTTAAACTAATTCGAAATAAAAAATGTCTTAAGATATTGGTATATGGGGAAAAAAAAAAAGAAAGAAAAACGAATTAGAATGTTAAATAATGAATATCAAAAGCTTTACGAGAATTAAAAAAACTTTAATATTTTTAAAATTATTATTATTTTTTTATTAGATGAAGATGATGTCGAGTTAGACGACTTTGGACCGAAAAGGTTAAAGAAAAGCTGTAATTCTAAAAATAATACATATATAGACGTACATAACATACGATATTCATATATACGCGTAATTAAACATATAATATAAATTATATTGGAATCAAAATGCATCCAATAAAACTTTTTTTTTTTTTTTTGCGATTATTGGTAGATAAAAGGAGAATTGTATATTTAATTTTTCTTTCCTGTATAATTACTTTTAATCGTAACATTCACCAAGTGGAATTTATTGTAACACTTTATTTTATAACTATACACTATATTTTGAGAATTACAACTTTTCTTTTTTAACCCTTTTTCGGTCCAATGTCGAGTCTGATTCAGCATCATATATTCTTTGCAGCAAGTCCAACATAGAGCCTGATTCGAGATCATATATTCTTTACAGCAAGTCCGACGTCCAGTATGACTCGACATGGTTTTTAAATTTAAGTGCGTAACGTTTAACGGTTGAAATGTTATTTTTTTTTGCTGGTAATTATATTTTTACTTTTGTGTTACGTAATACATTATTATTTTTATGAGTTACAACGGTATCGCTATAATCAGTTATGTTAGAATCTCGCTAAAAACTTAACTTCCATTTTACTTTCTACTTTATATAGCACATGAATATATGAAACCCCAGATTAAAATTGCTTACGTCAACAATACATTTATCTAACTGAAAAGTTAATTTGGACCAGACTACTGGGAATGGAGAAAACTAATTTGACCGCAAAGGGTTAATGATGCTGGAAAACTCATATAATTGATAAGTGACCTTATGCAAGAGGCTATTTAACGCTACTTTTGTAGTTTAAATATTTAGTATTGGCAACTTATAGAATGGTTATAACGACTAGCTTGTGGAATGTAAGAGCTAAATTATTTAAAAGATTTCCCCACCAAATATGCCAAACCATCTAATTCCATTAAAAATCAAAAATTTATATTCAAAAAACATTTATGGTCTAAATTTAGAAGACAAATCTTATATAATATATTATGTTATTAAATGCTACTTTTGCCAGTTTAAATAATTAGTACTAAGTAAAAGTTGTAAAGTAAAAAAAAAAAATAATAAATAAAAAATTGTTATACGACTAGATTGAGAAATGCAAGAGTTAAAATTATCTAAAAGATTTCTCCACCAAAATATGTCAGCAATCTCTTTACATTAAAAATACAAAAACTTATATTAAAAAAAAAAAAAAAAAAAAAGGCATTTATGATCTTACATTAAAAAAATGCAGAACTTGTAATGTATGAGATAGTTGGTATATTTTGGTGGAAATTCTATTAGATAATTTATAACTCTTACATTCCACAAACTAATCGTTTAACCTATTTTGTAAAGTTACTTAGTACTAAAAATTTAAACTCGCAAAAGTAGCGTTAGCATAATAATATATATAAGGATTTTGTCTTCTAAATGTAGATCAAAAATCTTTTTTTATATAAATTTTGCATTTTTTTTATATAAGTGAGATTGCTGGTATATTTGTAGGGAAATCTTTAGATAATTTAGTTTTACATCTCAAGCTATTCGTATAACCATTTTATAAGTTACTTAACACTAAATAATTAAATATGTGTTTTAACCCTATGAAAGCTACTTTTGCCAATATAAATATTTAATACTAAGTAACTTACAAATGGTTATACGACTAGCTTGACGAATGCAAAGAGTTAAACCATTCAAAAGATTTCCACCAAAATATGTCAACAATCTCATTGCATTAAAAAGACATTATGATTTGTCTTCTAAATGTAGACATATATTTTACTACGTTCTTTAAGGCTACTAAAGCTATTTAACGAATCATATATGTTACTTAATGCTACTTTTGCCAGCGTTTGCAAATATTTAGTATTATAACTTTATAAAATGCATATATGAATAGCTTGAGGAATGTTAGAGTTAAAATTTAAAAGATCCCCGCCAAAATATATATCAACAATCCAATACATTAGGAAACTCAACATATATATTTACATTTATGGCTTATTTAGAAGAAGACAAATCACGTGTATACTTTAGGTAAATTTAGAATTTAATTTTCCACCTGAGTAGTAGGTAGAAAGAAAGATGCAAATGATTTATTGAATTAGCAATATGCCAACTGATTAAAATTCAAGCCTCCAAACTACAGAAAAAAAAAAAAAGAAAAAAGAAAGAAAAGCGGATGGTAGGCTTCACCCATTTCTACCACCTCCTTGAAAAAATATCCAACCCCAAATTTACGTAGACATTTAACGACATTGGTCTATACTTAGAAGACAAACCGAGTATATTATCATATTTTTAACGCTAATTTTGCCAGGACAACTAGTATCACTAAGTAACTTACAAAATGGCTATGAATAACTGAGGAATGTAAGAGTTACATTGTCCACAAGATTTCCCCACCAAAATATGCCAACAATATCATTACATTAAAATACATATACAAAAAATATTTATGGTTAAATTTAGAAGACAAATCATGTATACTTTAGCTAAATTTTTACGTTTTTAATTTAAAAGACAAAGATGATTTATTGAATTAGGCAGAATGCCAACTGATTAAAAATTCGCCTCCAAGCTACAGAAAGAAAGGTAAAAAAAATAAATGGAAAAATCTATTCCTCTCATTGAAAAGATGAGAATGATAGAAAAAAAAAAAAAGAAAAAGCGGATGGTAGCTTCACCATTTCTCTCTACCACTCCCTTGGAAAATATCCAACCCCACATCGAAAAATAAAGTTATTTTCCTCTTTTTCTCCCCTTTTCACCCTCGGCTATAAACCCGAGGCACTGATTTCTTGGGGCTGAAGGAAGAGATCACCGCCGACTTTCGAAAGTTTTTCTGGTGGATATGTGGTCTGAGTAGGGTTTGGGTATACGGATCCTACACTGCTAATATCAAAAGATGTTTATTTAACAAGTTGGGTTCTATGGCGTTCCAGTTACGTTTCGATTTAAAGGAGAATCGAGTAAGCTTTTTATGATCGGCAGAGTAAAAGGGAGAAGTTTCTTTTAAATTAGATTCGCTTTTGGAAGGAAGCGATGTGTATGGGGATTCAAACGATGAAGAAATATCTGGGGTGGCTTCGTGGAATAATAAAAGAGACCTCAGAGAGGTTCGTTTTTGAGGAGAAATGCCAATAGAAATATTGAGTAGCTTTTCTATACTAAAAATGCTCGATTTTTTTTTTTTTTTATCTCTACAGACGAGGAAAGAAATTAGAATATTTAAAATAAAAAATACCACATTGTGTATTACAGTATGTATAACAAACAGCTTACATAATGCAAAAAATTAAATAAATAAAATCACGGAAGCATAAAAAACGTATCTTTACAATCATTCCAATGCCTGTATACAATACATATATATACCTGTATATTGAAATAGCTGCATATAATCACACATATACCTGCATATTGAAATGCCTGTATACAAATACAAGCATTCAAATACCTGCATATGGGGCCTGATGACTGAGTGACTAAGGCTCTGGCACTGATGCACAGATTTAGGATTCGAATCCTCGGCGATGTTATGGATGTTTGTAGAGGTTCGAACCACTTTGACCCATAAGACTGAGCATAAGGCTAACAGCCTTACCCCGTAAAATATTATCACGAAGCCAAGCCAAACTTTTCTACCTACAGGTGCCCCATCACAGCAGAAGCTGCACTATCCCCCCTTTCCCACCTTCCATAAGACCACATGGGTGCTTCTTTGGACTTAATTTAGATTTGCTGTCTACCAAGGGGATAAGAAACAAAAAAATAACTATATCGAAAATTACTTTTTGAATTACTTTTTTTTTTTTTTTTTTTTTTTACAGCGGCCTGATAGCCAAGTGGCTAGCGCTCTGGCTTTTGGTACCACAGACTTCAGGTTCGAACCCCTGGCGGTTGAATGGATGTTTGTGAGTGGTTCGGAATTCACGTTAACTGTAGGTCGGTCTAATGAGCCTGAAGTCTGCACAAAATGACCATAGAGCGACAACCCAAACCAAACCTGTTTTTTACACATAATCTGATAAGTTGATTTTTGCTATGTAACGATAAACACATTTGCTACCATTAGCTTAAAGAGAGACAGAAGCACGAATCAATATGTTAATCTAGTTTATAGTAGTAATTATTTATCATTTGCTAAAATAAATATTTCCATTTGACTCTATTAACATCACCAAACAATGCATTTAATAGGTGTTTTGGAACTCATCTTGTCAACAATGTAGTTGATGATGTCCAACGTGTTGAAAATCCAATCCTACAACTAAAGCCTGCTGTAAGACAGAATCATTAAATGCTTAATGCAGTTCTTAGTAAGTAACCGATAAAGAATCATCCCCGATAATGATCGGGTACACCTTTAGAGACACCATTATTTTTAGAACCCAGATGGGTTGCACCTCGATGAGCGATTGTGATGGTTCACCTATTGTGCGCTTATTTATCAATAAAAGGTGTTGAACAGTCACACCATTATGGTGTAGCGGGACATGATCGATGGAGGCGAAGAAAGAGTCGGAATCAGTCAGAAGAAGGTGCCAATCAAGGTGCTCATTTGTCAATTGCAACAACCGCCATCAATGGATAGACTTGCGGTATTATTGAGCGTGGGTGCTACCGTTCCGTTTTTGACAGGAGAGAGGAATTGTGTGCAGCACCTGACAAACCAGAACGGCGGTGGAGTGAAACATCAAACAGTGACAGATGAATTAATGGCAAAGAATGGCAATTTGTTTCAATACTACAGGAAAAGGGAAGTGGCGTAAACAATGCCACGGTTGGGTGGCTCCAGTTTAATGTTCCCGGGTGACAATGATTGTAGAATGCATTGAATGCTTTTTTTTTCACACCCTATGGATATTGAAAACTCCACTGAGCCTTTTCAATGCACAACATATAATTAAGCACTAAGTGAGGAGTTATTATTATATTACATAGCTAAATTCATAGGCAGGAAAAAAAAAAAAATTTTTTCAATACACCACATCAATAAAAAAAAAAATTGATTCTGATATCACACTTCAAAACACACTGATAAAAATTTAAATCAACAATTTTTAAATAAACAGCAAAACTTAAATACTTAATCTATAGAAAAACAAACTTACAAAACTACAAGCTTTCAGATATAAAGTTCTTTCTTACTCGGATATATAATAATTCAGAGGACGCATATTATAAGACAGCAATGATACTTCAATTTCTACGAAAAGTCTCGTAACCCTGTAAGCTATTGGGTATCCTATTCTTTCTTTCTGGGGATAGCTACTTTTATTAACTTTTATTTCCAAGTACTAGTTGTACTTCATAATCATCAACTGTTAAAATATTATGGTCCATTTGATCTGCAGTTTTATCCATTTCTTTTTTTTCAAATTCACCCATCTTATTTATTTTCTGTTGGTTGCTGGAAAGTACGTGCAACGATTCCTTTCTTTTTAAAATTGAGTTTGTAATCCACCACAGGCAATGAAAGCAAGAAATTGAGTAGTTCCTTTATAAAGGTTTAATTTTCACTTTTGTCAACTTCTTTTATCTCTAGTATTTTAATTAGCAGTTGGATTAATTAAGATAAAGCAGTATTAGAGAGCATACATCTCAAAGCACCAAGTCAAACCAAATTAATTTGTAAAAAGTTTTTAGTTGGTTTTTGACAGGATATTATAATCTGACATCGTAGAAAAGTCTCATCTCCAGAACATTCAGACTATCGACTGGTTGGTGTACTACTGCACAAGAATCAGCAACCACCAGTGGTAAATCTATTGCTGAATGCATAATAATAATTGCAGCACACTAAAGGACTAAAGTTTTTTTAAAAAAATGTCCAGTTGCACAACAAATGGCATATGGAAAGATGAAAAATCTTGCTTTTATTTAAAAATAAAATAATAATTTTTTTCATATTAATTATGAATAAATCTAATAAGAATTACGAAGATCTAAAATATTGAGAAATAAGTCCAGAAAAGGAATGTGGTTAGATATGTTGGAATAAAGTCGATAAGCTCACGAGTAGAGATAGAAGATTTATATAGTTAAGAAATATAGCGTAGTTGCTATTTTAGATCGTTCCTCATTCTTGCACAGATATAAAACTTGTCTTATTTTAAAATAAAAGAAAAAAAGATATTTCATTTTAATGTAAAAATGTCACTTTCCATTTAATTATTTATTAAAACCGCAACTAAAAGAAGAGAAAAAAAAATCCCGGAGAGAAAACCACCTTGGGGAACCACCAAAACATCGCACAGACCATCACGTTCCTCTTCTAGGTTCGAAACAAAATATTAAGATAATTTCTTTTCCACCTAGAAGCAACCTAAAAAAGTACTACAAGTAACACAAGAAAACTCCTCGAATTGCTGCTAAAGAAAAGGAAAAAAAATTATGAAATAAAAATGAAAGAAAAGAATTAAGACTTGAAAAATATCTGCTAACATCATTAGAGCAGAAGTAAATGTGAAAATAATTACTGAGAGGGGGTGGGCCTGACTCCATACCACACTTCAATGATCCTTAACTGTGTGAATGAACAAGGGTCTTACCAAGGGTCCTTTTTTGCCGGAACAGCCATGCTGTAGATCAATCAAAATTTGTCGCACTGTTTAAATGTGACAATAAAAGAGAACTTACTACACGTCACACGGCAACCCTACGTAGGTCAAAGACAGGTGTCGCTCCACCCTGCCGCTGCTTTAAAAGTCGTTTGCGTGTGAGTTGGTCATTTGATTACTCGTGAAAAGAGGAGGAGTAAAACAGAGAAGTTCGTCGTGAAAAAAAAAATGGACAAAAATAAATTGCCACAAATGATGTGACACGTGCAGTCAATCTTAAAAACTAAAGGCGATGGGAAATTCCAAAGCGCAAAAACAGTGAACAGTGCCACCATGTAAATTTTAAGCGATCGGTTGGAAAATCGCGTGACCACCTCGGGAACTAATTGAAATGGTATTAAAAAAATTAATGAGGTAATGATGCCCAACGTTTGCTACTTTTTGTAAACAATGTATCATAAATGTTCAGAAATCACAGAAAATGAATAGATGCGATTCCGAAACAAACAATTGTATTAAAAGTTATTGTAACAAAAATATGTAAATTGATGGCGAACAGCAACAGAACAAGGTGTAACTTTGAACATAATTTTTCATTAATTTCGGTTATTTTGATATTTATGTGAAATACGAAATAATGTTATAACGATTAATATCCTTACAATTATTTGATTGCAATACTTGGCCATTAAATTGCGAAATATTCTTTTACATTGGTGCAACAGCTTCATAGTGGGCCAGGCCGTCTGCCTACTGGCAGATTTCAAGACAGGAGATGTTTTCTTTTTGCCGGTGAGCATTAGGGATGAGGTTCAATTCACTGGCGCTTTCAGACACTGTTTCAAAAAAAGAGGAGACTCGATGACGTTTGGCAACTTTCAGATTACCTGGTGGGAGTTTTCCGGGTTTTTTCCGTACGATACACTACTGCGAGGTAGTTTTCCAAAAATTCTCCCAGAAGGCACTGCCCTCCTTCTTCAGTGACACGGAGCAAGCCAGACTTCTACCTATGGGGTGATCCATCACAACATAAGCTGTTGCCCCTTTCCCTCCTTCAATGAGTAGATTACTCATGGGATGTCCGTCCGGTCCCCACTGCAGAACACACATAATTTCCCTATCTAGGATATCCACATGGCATGAACAATACATGGACACTAAACACCTGTTAAAAATACCTATATATATAAAAGATGTCCTTGAATATTATGAATTTTTTTTTTAATTTTAAATACTTGATAATTATATAGAATATGTTAAAAATAAACTATTGAACGATTTAATATATTAGACCTATAAAAATAATCAATTGTCATTACATTTCAGGTGTCCATAGGAAATCGATCGATGGTCATAAATGATTGTCTCGCCCTCCCCCAAAAAATTATACTTCTATGATTTGGTTTCTGTACGGCTGTTTTGTGCACACTTTAGGCTAATCAGGCCAGGACCTTTACAGTCTATAGTAGTTCGGAACAGTGGATTCGGAATCACTAACAAACATCCATGCTTCCGTCACGATTCGAACCTGAAGCCTGTGATGGCTTCAGGTTCGAATACTCGAAATACCAATACCAATATCCAGAGCGCTAGAAAATTTGCCATCAAGCCGCTATACTTCTCTGAATCACAATAAACTGCCATAAGTAATCCTTAACAAAAAGCAAACATCATTTCGACATGTCAGAAATACGCCGTAGCAATTACACAAGCACTTCAGCCCAAAATAAAGGTAGATGCATCACTCCATCGACAGCTGCAGAGTATTACCTTCCCCCAAAATAAAGATATCGCTGCCTAATTCGAGGCGCCTGCCGAGTCTTCGCCCTGGTCTATGGGGTGTCTTATTAATAGCATGTGCAGCAGAGGCACCCAGGGAAGGATGGATTTATTTTTGCCTCCACTCTCTCTGGATTTTCACCACTCATTAGAGTAGAAAGGTAATCATTGTTCTCGACAAAGACGGTTTTCAAAAAGCTCAACAATGGGAGGGGGAAAGGAGAATTATAAAGCTTCCGGCAAAACATTGTCGCTTACGAGCCATTAATATAATCGTATTTGCCGACAAAAACTCCACTGGCAGATAATTACGTTGGCGGTTGTTTGATAGCGGAGCAATGACATCGATGAAGGGCTTGATTGCGAGCGGTTTAAAAGAACAAAGAAATGATGCTAATGCTTATTAAAAAAGAAACAAGAAATTTATTTGCATGTATGGCTCACAATTGGGCGTGTGGATGAGGTAAATGGTTTAATTTTGAATATTTGTTAGTAATTTTTTAAGACAGCAGTGAATAAATGATTTTGTAACAATCAGTAATTAATATCTAAAAAAAAAAAAAAAAAAAAAAATTCCAGAATTTTAGATTTAAATCTAAAATGGGAGAAAAAAAAATAACGAAGCTAAATGGATATCCTAACATCCATTTAGCTTCAGTAAACTCATATTTTTATTTATTTCTCTATTGAAAAAATGTCCATGACAATATCGTTTATATCTTGATTAAAAAATAGCTTTAATAGTATTGAATTGATGTTACCCAAAAAATAAGAATGATGCTAAGTGATTATTAGATATTCGAGGCATATTTAATGTAATTAATTCAATAAAACTATAGATTAACAGAAAATTAAAAGAGAATTTCATTTTAACATCAAAGAGTAAATTTTTCCTCAGAGGACATCGACATAAAATGAATAAATGTGGTTACAAACTAAGAAAAAGCTGTAAATGAAAACTAGCAACCAAACCAATCGTCTTCATGGTTTATATACGAATATAAATATCATTGATAAACTAGCAGCTAAATCAATCGTCAAATCATCTTAATGTCTTATATAAGAACATAAATGTCATTAATAAAACACCAAAAATCGTCTTAATGGTCTATATAAGAATATAAATATTGATAAACGAGCAAACAAACCAATCGTCTTAATCGTCTATATAAGAATATAAATATTGATAAACGAGCAAACAAAAACCAATCGTCTTAAAATAAGAATATAAATTCATTAATAAACTATCAACCAAACCAATCTTTAAATCGTCTCAATGGTTTATATAAGAACATAAATATCATTAATAAAATGATAGATATGGTTTGATGTAACAAACCAATTAACCAAACAGAGATTGTAATTATGCACGGGATAATAATAAAAAAAAAAAACTATTATCTAACATGCAACTTGAAAATAGGAGGGGAAAAAATGGAATCCCACTAAACAGCATCTGCAAATGCTCTTTTCTAAGGTGAGAAAAGCGTGAATGGAGGACAGCGTTACATAGTGAGCACAGAGAGATGGAGGGAGGGATGAGGATAATAAAGGAAAAGAATGGTGAAGGAAGACGCTCGGGGAGCAAGAAAGAGAGGGAATCACAGTGACGGGGCCATTGCGAGCTCTCAGCGGGTCCCATTTCCACTGAAATATGACTCCCCTCTTGGGTTCCCATTTTCCATCCTCCTGCAGCACGGCGCAGTTATGGATCCCAGCAGCTGAACACAGCTCCCTATAAATCAGCCATCGTCTGCCCCCCCTTCTTCTTACCTTACGCCCCAACTAATTAAAGTTGTAAGGGTCGACAGTGTGTGTCAAAATTGGGTGGTGCCACGGTGCCTCCCACCGGTGCCCCCTCTCTGCAACACCAACGGCTGCGGCAAAACGACACAGTTACAACAACCTTCTGGATCAAAATGGGGGTGGGGAGGGATGCCCGCCTTCGAACGAGAAATTGAATATACTGTCGTCGAAATATCACCCCCGAGTCTGAAACTCTTGCCGAGGTTTGATTCAAAGCCGTAAGAATATACTGAAATAGGAGACAGTTTTCTGCGATGATCCAGGTTTATGAAAAATTCTTTTTTCTTTTTTTTTTTTTATCTTGCTTCTTTTCTTTTTCGTCTTCAACGTTCACGTATTATTGCATGGGGAAGAAGGATTTTTTTTTTTTTTTTTTTTTTTTACCCCCACCCTTTCCTCAGAGAAGGATCAATATGAGAAATAGTGTAAAAGATAGTAGCATTTTGGCACGAAAAGCAAGAATTTCCTCTAGTTGTTAAAATTGTACAATTGCCATTTGTTTCTATCAAAAAAGTACACGCATCTTCTTAAAATTTATCACTATGTTGCCGTTTAATATAAATAGTTTCTTCAATAAAGTGGGTTTTTAAAAATTATGCTTCGTTTGTCATTTAACATTTTTATTTCTGTATTTATCTATGTCTATTATGCACTTACGCATTTATATGTTACTATAATGTATTGTATATTGCTTATATTTGTTAATATGATTGTAGAGCGTCGGGGTGACAACCCTACCACATAAAAAAAGAAAAACATCTGTCTCGAAATCTGCCAGTAAGCAAATAGACTTGACCCACCATGAGATGGACACGAAATTGACAATTATGATGCTAATTATACGTCTATTTAACATTTTATTCTACACGCAGTGCACAGGTACTCGACTGTCCTATTCAATGTAATTACTAAATAATATCAAAAAACAATTACATTGATAACAAAACAACATCATAGATAATTGATGGAGATAAATATTGATAAATATTGGCAATGGCAGGATAAATGTAATACCAACTTATTTTATATCACTTTTCAATCTAACTTAAGATTTAAATTATCCTTATTAATAAAAAAAATTAAATTACTTGATTAAGTAAATTACTCAACACGGAATTCGAAATGCAGCGTGCGCAAACTTTCCCAACACGCATTAACAACTTCATTACACGCAAATACTTTTCCGAAATCGCAAAGAATGCCGCTTTTCAAAACTAGAACTGAACACATCCCATTTATTGCGAGTGCAAAATGAAATTCAAGAGACGGGAATCACTAGTAAATCACTTCCACGGAGAATGGAAGTTGACAAAAATTACTCTGAGAATGGTCCCACACAAATAAATTTCGTTTTCCCTTCTCTCATTCTCACTTACAGTAATTTTAATGAGCCAGGGGGGGGGATGAGAGAAATTCTTTCAACAAACTTCCAACTTGGCTGCTGGACTCACTTCAGCGAGAGGGAAAATAGTTTGGAACTTATCCATAGAGCTACCGCTCGAGAACAAATATGTCGTCTGTGAATCATTCTGGCAGTCGTCTCCATGCTTCGTCGAATTTGTAATGTTAGGTGAGAAATGGGAGCGGAAAGGAACAGAAAAAAAAAAAAAAGGACGAAAAACTTTTGCCAGAGCAGTCGAGATTAGTGATTTTTGCCTCACTTCACTTGGGTAGCAAGCAGACTTAACGCGATGATTCAATCTTCAGTTCGCGACTAATTCATCGGTTTAATAAGACTTGCCGGCTGATGTAACAGACTACTGTGTCGTTTAAAGTGAAGCAGTACGAGAAACGACTTAACAGGATTTGGCAGTGGTACAGACGTGTCGTATTGGGTGACACAGAGATGAAAATGAGTTTGAAAAGAAGATTCATCATAACACAAAAACATCTCATGAGGTGAAGATTAAGAAGAAGAAGGAAGAAGAAGTTACTTAAGAAGGTTATTTAAAAACATGGTTTATTGAAGAGTCCCTTTACAATAACAAGGTTTTAGTGATGCATAAGTCACACAAGTCTTACGTGTCCAAATTAATGTTCCTCATTTCCAGTAGTTTGGTCCAAATTAATTTTTGGTTTGGTTCGGTCTGTCGGTCTACAGTCATTTTGTCACACTACAGTCTTATGTGGATGTGGTCCGTAGGCCAGAACGCTGGCCAATTGGCCATCGGGCCGCTAAATTAACTTTTGAGTTATATCAATGTATTGTTGGCCTCATGTATTTATATGAATTAAGTTAGTTAACTAAGTTAATCTAGTTACTTAATTTAAGTTTGGTTTTTAAAGATTCTAACACCACTGATTACGCCCGTGAAGATCTTACAAAAATAATAATGCACTAATTTACAAAAATAAAACAAAATTTAATTACAAGCTAAAGGAATCCTAAAATCGTTAAATGATGCACACTTAAATTTTGAAACAGTGTCTAGTCAGACTTGATGTTGGGCCGAAATGGGTTAAAAGAAAAGTTGTAATTCTAAAAATAAAATGTATAGTTATAAAATAATGTGTTGCAATAAATGTCTATTGGTGACCATTACGGTTAAAATAATTACACAGAAAGAAAAATCTCACAAAAATAATAATGCACTATGTTACACAAAATATAATGATCAGCAAAACGAATCTTAAAATATTTAAGCGATGCAAGGCTTTCTTTTAAAAAAATGTGTCAAGCGACACTCGAAGTTGGACTTGCTGCAAAGAAAGGTGATGCTGACGTTGGACTGCAAAGGGTTAAAGGAATAAAAAATGATAATAGAACTTGGCAATGCTAAAGATGTGTACTATAAAAACTCCTTCTCATAAAGGTAGAAATCAGTTACGATAGAAAAGATTTCCTACGTACAGGGGGAAAAACACCTTCCATACATACCAAATAAAAAAAAAAAAAAAATCATTAAAAATTAACTTGCCATAAAAACCTTAATAAACTCACCAAACATTAAACAAACCTTATTTTTATCAAGTACATCAAAACAAAAATTAAATTTCAAACAAATGAATTTATATTCAGTAAAAAACTAACAAAACATTTCGATCATATCATTACATTAACTTAAACCAGTTTCTTTCAGACAACAACTTAAATATTTTATTTAAAAGCTCGTTATCTATTTTATACACCGACTTTATCTTAATCCCTGAGATATTTGTAATAAACACAACACTAAACATTTAGACAAAAAAAAAAAAAAAAAAAAAAATCCACCGCAACAGAAAAAAAAAATTATCTTTCACAACGGACGCAACAACAACAACAAAGATGCGCTTTCTCTGAATGCTAAAGCGCAAGATCCCGAAATCAAATTCCACACACAATAGATAAAATAAAATAAAAAAGAAGAACTAATCACACCGAGAAAAACCGCGTGCGGCGGTAACATTCGTCGACTCCATTGTCGGCCATCTCTTTCTGTTTGCCTCTCTCTTCCCGCAAGGAATCCCGCACCCTGTCAGAAGCCTATTATAGACGTCCCTTTATTATATTTTCCCTGTATTATCCAATTTCGGGCGGCTTTAGCTTCTCCATTTCCCTCGGACGTGCCTCTCCCTGACGATGCCCGGGAGGCGGACGTGCGGATACCACCATCCCTTTGCTCCTCCGCATCTTCTTTTTTTCTTCCTCTCCATCCTCCTCTCTTCTTTTTCCGGAAAAGACAGAAGACATGAGGAGAGAGCGGGGATTAGTCCAGTAGCTGCTGCCCCTGCGGCTCTGGTAATGACCAACTCCACCACGTGACCATATTATTTCACTCTTTTTCACCTTATTTTCCTTCGGCCTTCCTTCATTCTTGTTGTTTGTTAATTTTTTTTCTTTTTCTTTCATCCTTTTTGTGCTATCCGTGAGCTTTTCGCAACTTCCACCAGTCTTTTGTTTCCGTTCCTCGCTTGATGCCTATGCTTCACACTCTTCTTGGTTTTTTTTTTTTTTTTTTTTCTAGGATGCCCTTTTTTCTTAGAGGGGGAGCCAACTGTGAAGTTTTTGGCCGTACTAGAGTTCTTTATCCTATTTTCCACACCTTACCGTTTGGTTTGTTTTTGATTAAGAGATTTTTTTTATTGCTGTTGCAGTACTGTTTTTATATATATTTCTCCAACGTATTTATTTTGCCTTTTACTTATTACACACAACATTAGTTGATTTTCACACTGCGAGTTATATTACCAGATTCATGCTGTTGATGTCCATGAATATTTCAAAGAATTTCAGTTTAAGAAAAATATTTTCTTAATAAATGAGTCAATTTTTGTTATCAAACTCATTAAGAAAAAACTCCGTCGTAATAATTTCTAGGACTAGATTAAGAAATTAATGATGAAGAAGTAATAAACGTGCTTTTTGAATTGAAATTTCAGAAAAAAAAAAGAAAAGTAAAGAACTTCATATATATTTCCACTCTTAATACCTTTGGACATTTCTTTAAACAGAGTCAATTGTGAAGTTTTTAAGGCCTCATGGCCTAGTGACTAACGCCCTGGGCCACAGGTATCGGGTTAGAATTCCGGCGGTGCCGTGATGTTTGCAGTGGTTCGAAATCCACTTTGAACCATAGATCCCTGTCTATTATCATTGCAGAGAGTTGGGTGTAGGGCTGAGAACTCTATCCCGTAAAAGGTAAGCATCAATTACATCGAAATCTGCCAGTAGGTAGACGGCATTGGCCACCATGGGGCTGTAGCGCCATTGATGATGGCGCAACAGCCAGTTTAATTATGTTTTTTTTTTTTGTTGTTGCTTTTGTACTATTTACGTAATATTTCGTTGTTCGATTTACGTAAATTCTTTATCTAAACTAAGTCTGTTGCAATACTTCTGTAAATATTTTGATGAATTTCCTTTCGAAAGTGCAACATAACTTTCATCAAAAACATTTACATAAGAATAAAATAGTAAAAAATTCTAGCTCCTAAATTAACAAATACTACTAATAATAATAACAAACCATACATGCATTTAGATTTGAAATTGCGACATACACTTCATTTGTTGTTATTACTGCCATCCTCTTGATTTCTTTACCGAGATGTTTTTGCAGCTGCGAAGTCTTTTTATTTGGTTTTCCATCCCATCTTAATCCGTTTTTCTCGCATCCTTACTGCTTGGTTTATTTTTCCGACTAACAGCTTTTACAGTTGCGCAACTTTTTATATCATAAACTTATTTCATTTTGCCATTTACTTATTATATTTCGTTTTTTCCATTTCCTACCCAAAGAGTCGATTTATTTTTACGGAACCATGTCCACTGCGAGATGTTCGTGAATATTTCAATGAATTCCAAAGCTATGGAAGAGCAGTAAGATGAAGACCGAAGAGTATTTTTTTCTCTCTCTCTCTCTCTCCATAAGCTTGCAAAATCAAATCGAGTCGGTGATGTTGCGACACAGACGTAAGGGAGAGACGAACACAAGTAGAAGCGACGTTTTAAGCACCTTTGTTCTTCGCCTCGAAAGCGTAAGATGTCTGAAGGAGAAACAATGCAAAAGAAAAAGTGAATAAAAGTAAATAAAACAGAAATGCTCTTAAGGTAGGGGGAAAAAATTTCTTGGTTTAAAGATTCTTATCAAAACTAAATAATTACATTTAATAAACGGATTTTATCTCTCAGAACCAAATGAAAAACTAATTTCTAGTTTTGCTGTCGTTAAAACTAATAATGAGTAAAATTCTTTTAATTCACCTTTAACAGTAAATTATAACATTATACATTAAATAACTTAGTGGAAACTAACTACACAATGATACAGTCCATGTTGGACCAAAGCGTCTGCCTAATGGCAGATTCCAAAACAGGAGATGTTTTCTTTTTACAGCGTAATGCTAGGCTATTGGTAAAAGAAAAACAAGGTTGTCAGCCCTAAGCCCAACTTCTAAAGCAGTATTAGACCGGTATGTACGGTTTAAAGTGGATTCCGAACCACTATCAAGATCAATCATTACATCGCTCGAGCAATCATTTTGATTCATGTTGAAATTTAATAATAATAAAATTGCAATTATAACCACAGTGTGATTGTTAAAATAACCACTCTACGTGCATTGTCGAAGCCATTCACAATCGTAGGCAAAAAAGAAGAGTAAAGACAGTCTTCGGCATGTTTTTTGCAGTTATAAAGAGCATTTAGTATTGTGCCTTCTGTATGCCATCAAATATTTTTTTTTATCAATGTGTCCAAAGTATTTATTGTCATTTTGTAATTAGGGAAACCATACTGATTCATGTTGAGGTATAATAATAATAATAATAATAAAATTTCAATTATAGCCATAGTGATTATCAAAATAATCACTCTCTACGTGCATCCTCAAAGTTATTTACAGTCGTAGGCTAAAGAAGAATAAAAACAGTCTTTCGCATGTCTTCCTAAAAATAAGTCACAAGCAATACTGTATGGTGACCATTTGATGTTAGCAATTATAAAGAGTAAAAGAAAAGAACATTTAGTGAGGCGCATTCTGAATGTCTTATATATTCATTCAGAATTTCATTTTCATCATTGTGTCCAACGAATTTATTGTCATTTGTAATTAGGGATTTTGATTCATGGAGAAGTATAATAATAAAATTACAATTATATCCAGATTATTAAAATAATCATTCTCTACGTACATTATCAACCGTCATTTACAGTCGTAGATTAAAGAAAAGTAAAGACATTTTTTCGAAGACATGTGAAAGACTAAGTCACAAGCAATATCGTCATAATGAATGCCTACTATTTGATGTCAGCAGTTACAAGAGCGCAACGAATATTTAGAATATTGTGCCATCTGTGTGAGAGTGATTATTAAAAATAATCACTCTCAACGAGTATTATCAAAGTCATTACAGCCGTAGACTAAAGAAGTCATTCACATGTGTTCGTAAAAATAAGTCTCAAGCAATACTATCATAGTGAATGTCTACCATTTGTATGTTAACAATTATAAAGATCGCAAAGAACATTTAGTAATGCACCCTCTGTATGTCATCAAATATTATCTACTTATAATTACGTCCAACGAATTTATTGTCATTTGTAATTAGGGCAACCCTTTTGAATTATCCTGCAATAGAATATTATCAAAATTATATAAAATCACATTTTGAATCTTAGTGTTAATGGATGTAAAATGGATTACCCCATACTAAATATTCTAAGTCCAGTAAGAGAAAGAGTCGAAATTACTCCAAAGAAGAGGAGGAGGAAGAAAAGTGTGGATGAAAACGTGAGAGATCTTAAGAGGCAAGAGAGGCGCAGGATCGCGGCGGGAGCATCGTCAAACGGGTCGGACGGTCGGTCAGCCATTTTTATGAATCGTAAACATTTTATGGGACGTATCGTAGTGGCGCTTTGGACCTATTTATGTCCCCATCGGTTGTCACTGCGAGGGCATCAAACGGTCACCTTATGAATGGGATTTTCGCGCGGGGAGGGAGGGTGGTTGAAAAACAGGTGGCCGCCTTTACGATCCGCCTGGAAAACCATCTTGTACTCGATGCCGAAATAATCACACCATTCTGTCAGCGGAGGGACGTAATGTTCAAATTTTACGGCCCCGTGTGATTTATTCGACAATCGTCGGTGGAAGGAGAAAAAAAAAATCTCTCCTCTTGCTCTCCGGAACATCGGAGAGATGCTTTTAAGGGAGAGAGAGCATTTGGAAGAATGGGAAGAGGACTGCTGTAAATGGGATGGAGGAGAGAGAGAGGGAAGATGGAGCTTGGGAAGAAGTAGCAAAAATCGAGTTTGCGGAAATAATAACATTAGAAAACAGTTTCACATCGTTTTGCTCTTAGGAATAAATATATAGATAAAAGCTTCCAGGTGATGAGGTTGGGATACGGAGAGACACAAGAGGAACTATCGGGTTTTAAACTCAAAAGCTTTTTTTTTTATTTTTTTCTATAGTAAAAATGCTATTTAAAGATGCAGTTTCTGTTTGATTAAAAAAATAATTCATAAATGCAATTTTTAGCTTATTACTTTGTCCTACTTTAAATTGTTTTAACCTCAAAATAGATTTAATTAGACCTATTGAAAGATAAAAATGTAATAAAAAAAAAAATTTAAGATGTAATAAATACATTTTAAAAGTAAATGCACAAATAACGTAAATATAAAAATAAAGTTCCTATTTATTTTATTAATAAATTTAATTATATTTAACAAAAAATTGATGGATTTATTTAGATTACAACTACAATTAATTAGTATATTAATTTCATGCCTTATTAAGAATCATGTTAAGTATTTCTTAAGTAAACTATTATTTTGAATTTCCATAGTTAACAGAAATTTTTTAAGTAATTAATGATTTGTATAATATAATTTAACGTCTTGTATAATAATAAATTGTAGAAAATTTTTAGCAATTTGTTTATAACAAAATATATATTCGATATATTTTAACTTCCTCTATTCTTCTTCCTAACACAAAGTTTACTATCAATTCATGCTATTATTATGAGATACGTAACCAATGCGCATAACAGTGCATAACAAAAAAATTTATATCCAGCGGATTTTAAAAATATGTACATATACAATTACTTACATTAAATTATTGAATTTATTTGCATGTTCCCTATTGTTACTTTAAATTATTGTTTTTTTTTATCCCATTTTGGTAAACATCCACATCTAGACCAAGTCCAAGAACCCGTGTGGTCTCATGGAAGGAGGAAAGGAGCGGCTTCTGTTGTGATGGAACACCAGTAAGTAGAAGTCTGACTTGGCTCTTATGACGCTGAAGAAGGAGCGCAGTGACTTTCGAGAGGACTTTTAGGGGAACTACCTGCCATTTGTGTATCATATGGGAGAAACACTGGAAAACTCTTACCAGGTAGTCGCAAGTCACGAGGCAAGATGCTGAACATACTAACGCCCTCGAGTCTTATCGGTTTTTTTTAAAGCGAATTAACATCCGCCCTAATACTCACGGCGTTGCTACGAATCGGGCTACCTTAAATTTATCTTATTTAACTAAAATATCTTAAATCAATACAAATTAATAATTATTATGTTTAAGTATAAGGTTAATACTGCACTCAAATGTGCTTAAAATATAAATAAAAGTCAAATAAAAAATAAATTTTAAATGTAAGCATGTTTTCATCAATAGTTCAAGCGTTTTCCCATTGCAATGATTATTTAAGCCAAACAAAGAGGCAATCTAAAATCCATCACACGATACAAAACACACTTAACCGAGAGGAAAGGACGATTACAATACTCCACACAACGCCACATTTTCATTATACTCTACAAACAAAGACCAGATCACCTCTCTTCCACCCACAACCCTCAAATTACGGTTCCGGTAACGAGGTTAAAGCACCCATCCCATTCCGAAATCCTTTAACGCAAAACCTAACCGTGGCGCAGCACCATGTATTCATCAATGCGCGGGCGAAATGCACACCCCAAAACAAAATTTATCATGTTCAAGACCGAAAACTGACACAATTTCGGCAAAAACTGCGTTAGATCGTGGCATCGAAAAAAGATCCCCAGTTGACGGGGAGGGGAAGAAAAAGGAGGGGGACAGCGAGTGAAGAAGGAAGTGCAAAAAAAAAGGCGCAAAAAGAAGACAAAAATTCCGGCATCCTTGGCTTGATTGTGAAGCTCGGCATCGTCTTCAATAAGTGATGCTTCTGGAAAAAAGATAGGATCACACCATGCACTAAACTGCCCCGTAAATATTTGAGTAGCTTCGGCGCTATAGTCATAACAAGGTGTTTGGGCGGGGGAGTTCGCTCCCCATCAATAAATGATTCATGCTTCAATACGTTATAGCGAGGAGGAAGGGATGCTGCTGCTGGAGGATGGAAGATGAGAGGAGGATGGAGAGCAAAAAAATAAATATCTGATGGTGGTTAAAGTTTCAGTCTTACCTCACTTTGATGGGAAAGTAAACGAGATGCTGGTACGGCATGGCAAAAGGAAAAAAAAGAAAGAAAAAAAAATGTAGACATTTTTTTTTTTTCTACCCCAGCAAGTCTGGATGGAAATCTTACCTAATGGAAGAGGAAAAAAAAAAACACATATTTAATTCACTAGTAGTTAATGATTTAAAATCTTTGAATAAGAGTGCTTAAGATACTTTTAATGAGATAAAAAAAAAAAAAAAAGGATAATTTGCATCAAAAGCACTAACATAAAGATTTCAGGGACTAAATTAACAAATTAGTACTTTAAATAACAAAAGAAGCGAGATATATGCACTCGATTTGACAAAAAAAAAAAATTTAAAATGTAGACAGTTAACAAGTAAAAATACTTTCCTGTGCTAATTGCATTAACTTAAAACATAGTCTTTGCAGATTTAAAAGACATTTTATTCTGCTATACAATTAGAATATTCATAAACACTTTTAATATTTTAAATGCAATTAGAAATGCAAAGATTATATTCAAATGGATTAAAAATAGTTTAGAATTTTTAATTGCTTTAATAACTAAATATAATATAATGTTCCTTTGAATGCAGACATATTCAGTAGATAAAAAAAAAATTGGCAAATAATCATAAATCATAGTTCATAGCAAGAACATTAATTTATGCAATAGCAAGTAAATTATAATTCAAAATTAAAATCACTGATAAAAAAATTTACATTATAAAATTCAAATTAATCTAAGTTTTTAAAAAATTACTTGTGATCATAAATCATAATACAAAGTAAATCCTAAATTATAGCAAGTAAATCAATTTATGCAAGTAATCCTAAACCATAGCAAGTAAAATCAATTCATTACAAGTAATCCTAAACCATAGCAAGTAAATCAATTTATGCAAGTAATCATAAAGCATAGCAAGTAAATTATAATTCAAAATAATCTGACAAATCATTGATATATAAATTACATTATAAAACCCAAATTTATCTTCAAGTTTTAAAAAAAATGAGTTGTGTTAATAATTATGAAAATTATTTAACGCAAACTATGAAATTTATCAAATCTGTCATTTAATATGCAGAATAGACACATAAATATATTTGCAAGCAAGTGTTTATTCTACAAAGAAAACACCAATAGATTAACCAATTAATGGATAAAAAATTGGGCAAATAGTTTTAGGTAATTTTACTTCAACGTTTCGATATACCTTTTAAAAATGTAATCGATAGATTATAGTCAACTAACTAATTAGTTAACGTTAACCAATGGTTATCTAATTAAGAATATCAATAACTTCATTCCATACAAAAATTACAACAAACTCAATTTACGAATATCTTAATTACATCATCCGCTCCAACAGCAACAAAAAAAAAAAAAAAAAAAAAAAAGAAAAGTCTTTCCACCTTTCCAAAACACCAAGCCGCCTGTGGGACCTGGCGCAAAGCAAAAGCATTAGCCCCCTTCCGTCATTACCAGGCAACGGTCTTAAACCGGTACACAAGAGATCCGTCAAAAGGACTTTGAAAATGAAGAATAGTCGGCGGTGTCGCCTTGATACCAGGTAGGCATCAGAGACATTAAAAAAAAGGTCTAATGACGCCTGCGAAAACGTCATTAGACGGCTTAATGACTCTGATGAGGACTCTTTCCCAATTTTATCCCCAAAGAGGTAGACGAAGACATCATCAATTGTTTGTCCCTTTAGACAGAGTCGCGAAGAGTAATTTACGTCACTGGAGCTCGGATTACTTGATGACACTGAAAAGCAAATGCTTAAGAGCGTAATTATAATCAAGCGACCTGCTCGCCAATGGTAAATGGATAGCCCCGAACTACTTTGGAGAAAACTATGTATTAGACATTAGATCTCCCCCTCTTTTCCACTCTACACCCTACCCCCGCGCAGGCAGGGGTGTTAATTTTAAGAATCCCCATTAAGAGACGAGAATGGATACTTTTCGCCCCGACTAATCGAACACCGAGGTGTCGTTCGAATAGAGGAATTTAAGATATCTCCGGTCGGGTATATTCATCATGAGGTTCATTGGATTAGGGTGGCATTCGATGTTCCGCCGCAGGTAATTGGAGGAGGAAAGAAATGCCTGACCTTAAGACTTGAAATTATAAAGATGAAGACATAATATTACCAATTAATATTTTTTTATTTAATCTATGATCCTTATGACTTTGTTACCACAGATTATATATGTACATTATTAAAATATTTTATTTATTAAATATTCATTTATTACATGAAGAATTTGTGTCTGGGAGGCTGAATAAATGCATATCTTAAGGAAATTTTCATAAATATCCTTTGGTACGTGAAACTCTCGGCGGTTGCCCCTTCAACATAAGCAGTTCCTTCCAATGGATTCATAATTACAATTTTACATACACCGGTGCCAAAATGGACAGAAAAACGAGTAGGGGAAGAGAAATACTGCTAAATGTTTATTTATCTACATATTTTAGAAGCAAATTTTTAATACCAAAATTAATATGCATGGAGAATAAAATCAAACCACATTTACAATCCCAAACATATTCCTCTTTTCAAATTAACCTTTTAAAATCTAATTTTCCTAAATTTAAAGAACTGTTTGAAAATTTTGCCTGGAATTAAAGCTGAAAAGATTAAAACCTTAAATAGGTACAATAAAGTCGAATTTATTTCTTCAATTTGCAGGACAGAAAAAGGAGTATATTAAGCAGAAAAGGATTTATGTAATAAATTTTTTATACATATCATTTTTTATCTACACAGAAAATAAAATCAAAACCGCATTAGAGAGAGACAGAAAATAAAACTTGCAAATATAATTTAAACAACATTATCGATTCAATGCATATTTTTCAGAAAAAACAGAATTAAAGATTTTTAGTACTCCTACCAAAGTGCACACACACTTAAAGACTTGCATACTGATAGATGAATACCCAGGTCATCTAGACATCCCTCACCCAGATTCCTCAAGACAGCAAAAAACTGTCGTACAAACCAGTTTTTTAATAGAAATATTTTTTTTTTTAAATAAAAAATAATAATTTTAACAACATTATCCATTCAAGACCAAATTTCTCAGTAAGAACTGAAATAAAGATTTTCGGTACTAACAAATTACAGATTTACTTAAAGACTTGCATATTGATACCTTACCCAGACCCCTCAAGACAGCAAAACTATCATGCTAACAAGTTTTTTAAACAACACTATCGATTCAAGGTATATTTCTCAGTAAGAGCCAAACAGAATTAAAGATCTTCAATACACCTAACAAATTACACACTTACTTTGAAAGACTTGCATACTGACAGACGAGTGGCCAGGTCATCCCAGACCCTCAAGACAGCGGGAAAAAGTGGTGCAACAAGTGAGGTGTGCGCGAGCGAGCGGTCAGCATAGGAAGAGAGAGAGAAGCGGCTGTCCATATAAAGTGGGATTAAAGCATCATCCATCACGCGGGCGCAGTGGGCCGGGGGTGGGCGGACAAAGGGCAAAATCCTCGACTGTGATAAATGATGTTCGGCCCCAACAACACGTGTTCTCTCCTACCCCCCACCCCTGCCCATATTATAATGAAGTGGGGGCGGCGCTGTGCTTTTTTTAAAAAGCACGTGGCTCTTGGGCCGTGTTTATGTTTGGGTTCTGTCTCTCGGCACCGATTTTTTTTTTTAGTGATCTGTTCACTTTTTTATTTTTTAATGCAAGTTTCTTTTATGGTATTTTTTTAATTTTGTCAATACGTATAAACTGTCTGGGCATGAGATTAAAAATCCATTCAGTTATCTCTATTCTTAAGAAATTCAATGAATGATAATATTAATTTTGTTCCTAAATATAAAAAAAAATTAATGTGATAACTAAATAAAACATTAAATAACAGTGATAATTAAAGTTTTGAATAATTATATTTAATCAGAAATATTCTGGGCAGAAATAAAACTTTAAAGTTATATTAAACAAACTATGTCCATATATAAAACCCATAAAAGCAGATTTAAAATTCTAGAGCTACAAATTCATCTGTATTGCAAATAATAATAAAATGCTATTATTTTCTGTAAACTAAAAAATAATTATAATTTCAACACTTTTTTCATATACACTTTTCAACTAAACCTTTTTAAATCCGATTCCCACTGAACTGTTTGATTTGTTGCTATACGGTCATTTTTTGCACACTTTAAGCTAAGTAGACAGGGACCTACAGTACCTGGATACCGAACCACTAACAAATATCCATGGTATCGCTAGAATTCACATTTGAAGCCTGTGGTACCAAATGCCAGAGCGCTGGCCAATTGGCCACAAGGCCGCTAAAAAACAGAAAATTCTGCCTAGAACCAAAGCTGAAATTTATGAAAATCCAGCTACTATAGGCAATTTTGAACATTAAATAGATATAATAAAGCCGAATTTATATTTTCTTCAATTTATAGTACAGAAGAAAGAATATAAAGTAAATACCGCAAAATATTTATTTATCTACATATTTTGGAAACAAATTTTATGCCAAAATTAATCTACATGGTACATAAAATCAAACGCATAGTTGACAATTCCAAACATATTCCTCTTCTTAGACTAAATCTGATTTTATACTGCCAATCATTAAATGCACGTTTTACAAGAAACGACCACAAATTTTCGGTTGGTACCATCCTTGAAAATACCTCCCAACGAAAACTATTCCTCAGAGTCTATTTTTTTCCCCGCCCAAAAAAACAAAACTTTTGTTCTATTCTCGTAACTTATATTCTCCAGGAACGCAAGGAACTTCTTTCACACCCTGGATAAAAGAAAAGTAGGAAAAGAAAAAAAAAAAAAAAATGTTCTAGAAGCACTACCCCCACATGCGATATCCATTAAAATTTCCCACCGAACCCAAACTCGCCAAGAGAGTGGGAGTTGAGAGGAGCGAAGAAAAATCGCACCAAAACTATGTTTTCGAACCAACTCGGTGGACAAGAAATAGCTTTTAAGACCTAATAGCCAGACTCTCAGGTGACGCTATATTTATACACCGAACACGGTGGAAAAGAAAAGAAAATTCGGTCCGAAACTTTGGGTTGTATTGGAGTTAACGATAGCCAAGTCGATTCGCTAACTTTTTTTTAGGGTGGTCTCTCTCGCACTGTAAATGTTTTTCCTTATTTCGAGTCAATGCCAGATGTAAAGGAAACGATCAGAAATAAATAGGCATCGATATTTATAATCGGAAACTTTTTGAAACTTGCAAAAGATGAATAGTAGATGAACAACAACAAGAAAGAAAACAGGAAAGGAAGAAAAAAAAAAAATAATTAAAAAGACAAAAAATGGATTTTGGAAACCTCGCAAAAATTAAGCCACACATGAATAAAAGCCACAAAATATTATAATTTTAACAAATTTATCTACAAGACTCTTAATAAAACATTTCAAGTATGATCTTGAACATTTTATCTCTTTTAGAGCAAATCTACTGCTTGCACAGAATGTGCATCCTGAAATGAACCCCTGCTCATGTGGGTGTGGAATTGAATGAAATTGCAGATATTCTTTGGTGAAGAATGCCAGAACACTGGATCAGAC
This sequence comes from Caerostris extrusa, assembly GCA_021605095.1. Lineage (NCBI taxonomy): Eukaryota > Metazoa > Arthropoda > Arachnida > Araneae > Araneidae > Caerostris > Caerostris extrusa. The sequence goes on from BPLR01007679.1 coordinate 118,450, forward strand.
TACCTTTCTTACTTCCTTTGCAGATGCAAATGCCTTGGCAAAATTTAAACTTATGATTCCCCCTAGGATTAAAACTAAATAACAAATTACAGAACTAAATGTCGACAGAAACTGCTTCCACAAGATTAAGGATGAAGCACCACAAAAATATGATAATTTCTGGTGATGGCATTAAAAAATACCAAAAATGTGACAACTGCCCTGATGTCGAGCTGACTCCTCATCATGTCTTTGATTGCTTAGTTGTTGCAGCCACCATACGTTGTTTGGACCATCCCTCAGTAGGATTTATACTCCGAACTAGTAATCAACATAACTAATATTATTCCGGAACATCACGATATTTTATTTCTTATACTCTTCAAGGAATACGCTAACAACCACAACAGCATTATCGTATTTGATAGAAACATTTGATAAATATATTTATTGTCAAATAATTGAAGTGTTTAGTGAGTCTTAGATAACCGACATTTTTAGAATCACAGTTCTTAACAGAACATTAACTTTCTCCCATTTAATACCCTAAAAACAAAAAAAAGACGGGCAATAAAAACCACTGCCTTAATCATTAGCTCATCATGCAATTCACCTTCAAGACATGCCATTAAAAGGGGGGGATGAAAAGTCTTTCCCAACAGGGAAAATATCCCAATTTGGGTATCAACACACACACAGACAGAACAGGGAGAAATATTTGCATAAAGTTTATAAGTCCTCCACTTAAAAACTGTGCTTCCTGCAGCCCAAAGAACGGGCAAAAGGGTCCTGCGATGCAAACAGCTCTTAGATACGGATACATGGCTTCTGAACGAATACATTCGTCACAGGCAGGTAAACACGGCGCAAGCAAATGCCCACTTAAAGAAAAGAGCCGTAGACAAAGACTTGCCTCAAAAACAATAACGGCGGGTGGAAGAAGAGAGGAAAAGAAAAAAAAAAGCAAAAAAAAAAAAAAGAAAACGAGCGTAAAGAATGGAGAGAGACTTGCCAAGCAATAATAAGGATCCAACCTCCTAATATGGTAATTACGCATCCAATCCACAGTTCCAGGGAAAAATACTCGATACAGGCGTAGCGCGTGCCCAAAACAATGCCTTTTGAGGAGGTCAACACTGCCTTATAAATTTCGTTTAAACAATAAAAGCGCTCCCGTAATTTATAGCGTGGCCGTAAAAGAACAATGAGGGAGACTTAACCGTCGAGGGTTCTGGTATTTTTATCTCTTTTAGTATTATTATTATTTTTTTTTGTCTCCAGCCTCGTCTTCCACCCTCACCAGTTGCTTACCTGTTCGCTTGCCTGCCAAGAGAAATAGATTTGTTAAAGGGACCTGCACCCCACCCCCTTTTTTTTTTTTATCCTACTTAATTAAGGGAATATATTAATATAAGTTTTTCCTTTAAAGAGAAGAAAAACGATGAGAAAAGAAATTGTGTACGGTTAAGTATTAAGGGATTGGTGACAATTGAAGGGTTTTGTAGTGAGGGAAGTAAAAAAAAAAAAGGTGCATAGTGTTTAAGACAATAAATTTATATTTATTCAATTCCTTTTGTTAGCTCACACTCTCCCTATATATATCTTGTAATTTTCAATCGTCCATAAAATACTTTTTTTTTATTCATCCACTCAAGTTCAAATACTTTTTTTTTTTTTTGTAACTTGTAGTGGAGGACACTGAATGTTAATGTAGTTTTTTCAAATATTAATTCCTTCATTAAATTTGATTGATTAATTTCATTTTTTTTTTTTTTTTTTTTTTTGTAGATTTAAGTTGCATATATCTATCAATAGATGGCGCCAGATAAACTTAAAAAATGAATGAAAATTATTTATAATGGACTTTCTGCAATATAGTGGAAAAAGTAGAATTGACTTAACATTTTTTTTTATTTATTATTATTATTATTTTTTTTTTTTTTTTTTTTTTGTCTCCGAGCGAGAACACCTCGTCTTCCATTCTCACCAGTTGCTTACCTGTTCGCTTGCCTGCCAGAGAAATAGATTTGTTAAAGGGACCTGCACCCCCACCTATTTTTTATCCTACTTAATTAAGGGAATATATTAATATAAGTTCCCTCCCACTCCACTTTTTTTTTTTTTTTTTTTTTTCCTTTAAAGGAGAAAGAAAAATTGTGGAGAAAAAAACTGTGTACAGTTAAGTATTTGGTGACAATTGAAGGGTTTTGAGTTGAGGGAAGAAGAAAAAAAATGGTGCAGTTGTAGTATAGTGTTTAAAACAAGTAACTTATGTTTATTTCTATAAAATAATGTAAATAAAAACTTTATTAGAGCAATTATTATCCGATAAATCTTTTAAAATAACTAAAAAAACTTTATTTGCAAGAATTAATAAAAAAAAAAAAAAAGGATGGATATTTATAACAGATATCTGTTTTTATAAACAGATACTTAACTCTCTTAAAAATGGATAAACTTATTTATCTTTCTAAATTTTCATAAAAATTTAGAAAGATAAATAAGTTAATTGGAAAAAATATTAAAAAAATGGACTTAAGTAAATTTTTTCATATTTTCTGATTTTTAACAAATTTAATATAATAAATAATATTGTTCTTAGTTATTAAAGTTTTACTCGTTGCTTCTAAGTAAGACAGTCCTTTTTAATAGCTTCTGTTTCTGTTACATAATAATTCAGAAGTCATTGAACATATGTTCATTTTATCAAAACATATGTTCATTTGTTAAAGGGACGCCCTCTCCTTTTTTTTTATCCTACTTAATTAAAGGACTATATTAATATAAGTTTTCCTTTTTTTTTTTTTTTTCCTTTTAAGGTGAAAGAAAAATTGTGGAGAAAAGAAACTGTATATGGTTAAACATTAATGGATTTTGAAGGGATTTGAGTTGATGGGAAAAAAAAAAAAAAAAAAAAAAAAAAAATGGTGCAATGGTGGTATAGTGTTTAAGACAATTAATTTATATTTATTTTTATAAAATAATGAAAATATAATCCTTATTAGAGTAATTATAATCAGATAAATGTTTTTAAAATAACTAGAAAATTTTTATTTACAAGAATTAATAAATAAAAAAAAAAACGATGGATATTTATAAATAGACAAACATACAACTGAAAATTTAAAAAAATAAATGAGTCAAGTCTATTAAGTCCAGTTTTAATATTTTCCAAAGTCCATTTTTAATATTTTATAGTTAAATCCCTTGTTAATATTTTCTTATTTTTATAAATTTTAATGGAGTAAATAATATTGTTCTTAGTTATTAAAGGATTTACTCTTGGTCAGGCAGCCTTTTTTTTTCAAATTTTCTGAATATGTGGTATAATAATTTCAGAAGCCATTTGAATAAGTCCATTATCAATATTTTTTAACATAACTTTTGAAATAAAAACTAAATTCTTCTTCTTTCGATATTTGTTGGTAACACTGAAAAACAAATTCATAACAACTGTAACTGTCGCTTCTGGTATTTACAACTGTTTGTGTTACTTCTTCAGTTCGTAAATTTTTTTTTTAAATGCTGCCATTATCTTATTAAATATTTACGTTTTTATTTACTAATCCTATACATATTTAATTTTGTTGCAGAACCTATCCTTAGAAAAATACATTATATATTATTATTATCAAATTAATAAACCAAAAATCAATATAAGCATATTTATATTAAATAAATTTTTAAATATTATCCTTTTTAATATTTTCCTTTGTATCATTTTCAAGTATTTATTATTTGTATTATTTTTTTATATTTATTATCACTTCTTTGTTTTTAATATTTATTATTTTTTATTTTTAAATGCAAATTTTATATCAATTTAAACATATTTATATTAAATACACTTAAAAAAATTGGATTACTAAGATTTTTTTTTTTTTTTTCCGTTTGTAATAATGTTCAAATAATAGAGAAAAAGAAATATATATCATTGTAAATATATCAATATACCTTGTCACATGACAAGATATATTAATTTTTCTTAATTATTTGGAAATGATGCGAATATATTTAAAAGGAATGAAATTGAAATTAATGAAGACGAAAAAGTTTCAAATGGTTCTAATTAAACGGATATAAAAGAACAAAAACTTTGCAAGTTTATAGCAGAGCAATTCAAATGAATTCAATAAATACATACAACAACGGAAATAAAAGTACTTTAAAACTGGCTAATGATAAATAAAAACTGAACAAAAGATAATTGGCAAGAAAAAAACTGGGCAAAATTAACTCCTAGGTAACTTTATAAACGTGGAACACCTTATAAAAAAATTTTTCCTATTTTTTTTTAGGGGTCCAAAATGAAAGTCACAGTATTACCATTTAGCCTTGACAATAAATAATTTCAGTTTCGACCATAAAGAAAGAGAAACCAAAGATTTTTTTTTTTTTTTAAACGAAATGAATAAAAAAAAAAACCCAAGAAGATTAACTTAGGTGTATATCACCACGTTAACGTATGGCGATAAATAAAAAAAAAAAAAAAAAAAAAAAAACTTTTAATTAATTCCACCACTCTCTCTCCTGAAAGCGAGAGCACATCTCACGTACTTACACAGTAAAAATTACGAATAGGGTGTTTTAAATGATGACCGGCCGCAGGGTTCGAAATAAAGTAAGTTTTTTTTTCTCAACCCCCCTTTTTTTTCTACACACACCACCAAACGATTTTTTCTTTTCTTTCCACGCATAATAACGAAGAAGAAGAAGTGAATTGAAAACGGAGAAGAGAAAAGAAAGATGATTCGTGCGAGAGGATTAAAAAAAAAAAAATATATCATGGAACAAAAAAAGAAAAAAAAAAAAAAAAAAAAGGGGGCCTGCAATGAATGGGTGGGGCTAGGGGAGATAAAGATTGCTAATTTAAACACCCTTTTACCCGGGCATAGTCATTAATGGGCCAAATGGCCATTCATCGCGTTAATGAATCCTCCAGGCTGGAGTCTTCTTCAACGCTTTTCAATGGGGGAACCTCTTGTGCCTTGGAACGTTTTGGAAGGAAGGAATTATTGATGGTCGTTCTGTGTTTGCCATCTCTACCTATTCTTTGGGTGGTAGCCACGTTCAGACAGCATGGGAAGCAAGATGTCGATTATGGGTATTTTTAATTAATTGGAGGGTGATGAAAAGAGCCTTGATGGGTAAATTAGGCTCGAAGTCAGACAAAGAGGGGTATTCGTGGAATTGAATATGTGTAGGGGTTGGTAAATGATAATGTTTCTTAATGTCTTGCTTGACTTTTGAAGCAGCAGACATACTTAATGTGAAGCACCTTATAAATGGGTTTTTAAATAAATACGGAATATTACATTAAAAGGATTCCCGTTTAAATAGATATATGCAGGGTAGAAAATAATATAATGTACCAATTATTTGCAATATTTCTAGAATTGAATTCTATAACCACAATTGTCTTAGCAAACTATTATCATATTAATTTGTGGTTTAATTATAATAATTTAGTGGCTACAATTATGTAATAATTAATATGTTTAATTTATTGGTTACAATTATTTTTGAAATGACTTAATTTAGTTGTCTATTTAATCTATTTCACAAATAGATGTGTTAAATAGATATTTGTCTACCCATTTAAAGATTTTTTTTTTTTTTGTTTTTAATTCACTTAATTATTTCAAATCTGAAAATATAATTGCATAATCATTTATGATAAAACAAAATGAAAAAAAATAAAATACAGGAGAGGAGAAAATGTTCAATAAAAATCAATGTCCATCAACTCTTATTGCATAATGTGATTGAATATAGTATGATGAAAATATTGAGCAATAAAGCATCTATCGTGATATAATACACACTTTTAAACGATATGTTTCATCTTCTTTTTTTAATTTTATTCAAAGAAAAGAAAAATAATTTATACCCATCAATTTTTAAACTAACATATTAAGGTATAAAAGTTGCATGTCTTCAGCCCACATCTCCTTACATCCACTAGATTAAAGTGTACATATATTAAAGTGATAAGCAGCCAGTAAGAATAAATATCGAGAAGTTCATGGCACTATTTATTTTTGATACACACATTTTCAAGCATTTACATTACTCATCTATCTTGCCATATATATTCTTCAAAACATACATACATACATCACAAGATAAACAGTCGTGTTGCGCTACCTACCGTTAACAATGTTCATTTTCCAAGCACATCACTGTGTTATGCTTAAGAAAAGAAAAAAAGAAAAAAAAAGACTTCCCTGTAGGAGATAGTAAAGTTCACTTGTCAATGCCAAGAAGAAGCCGTCGAAAATACTTGAGACTACGTAGTTCATCAATGAAGTAAATTAAATTTAGAAGCGCAACGTGCAGCCAAGTGACGACCCTGCCAACTCGTTCCCTCATCAACGCGCCCGGAGGACTAATCTGGGGAGACGCGCACAACAAAGAGCAAACCCATCAATTCAAGATATAGTGTCTCACCGAGCGGTATTCTTAATAGTTAACTCATTTGCATTGTTACAGCTGCAAATGTTTCATCCATTAACAGTAAACAGTAGCGTTTAAAATATCCAAACATATACAAGCTTGACTGGGTTATTAGTGGTGGTTTTCTTAACAGTTAATTCATGTGCATTGTTACGAATGCATAAGCTTCATTCATTAACAGTAACGTTTAAAATATCCAGACGCATACGAGCTTGGCTGGTTTACTCTAACTTGAACATAATCAATCAAAAGCCTGGATTCTCTAGATAGTAGAATTTTCATTGAAAACTCTACATAAAATTATTTGCATGATAGATAAATATTAAAATGAAAACTGACTAAAATATGTTCATATTTTATGACACTTTTTATGTATGAAATTAGATATATTAAATATTACGAGATAATTTATTTCAGTTAAATAAAAACCTGTATATAGTAAACGATAAGATTTAAAAATTAATGTTATCATGAAGGTATACAAATGTTATATAACAATTATATAAGTCAATTGTTACTTACTACTCGTTAATTTATTATTCTGTTATTGATATTGGTTTATGATTTAATTTAACGTTTGAATTAAATTTTCGATTAATTATATCAAATAATTTTTCTGTGTTTTTTTAAATATATATATATACTAACATTCAAAATGATATTAAGCACATTATCTAAGATATCATTGCTTTCAACTATCCGTTTTTAACAATATTTTAAATTAATATTAAAATATCAATATGTGAATTTACAAACGTCAGACTTGCAATCAGTATTAATCAATCGAATGCAAATAATAAGTGTATTATAATCAAAAGTTATGTAACGCCTTATGGCACAAATAAAATAATACGAAATTGGGCATTATTATCACCTATATATATATATATATATATATATATATATATATATATATATATATATATATATATATATATATATATATAGGTGATGATAATGCCCAATTTCGTATTAGATTATTTTTACGAATATAATAATATATAATAATAATAATAATAATATATATATGAAAGGAAAAAGGATAAATGCCCAATTTCGTATTATATATATATATATATATATATATATATATAAAGGAAAAATAGCATGCCTCACATGAGTTAACAATTAACTAGAGATTATTGCTTTTGATTCAAAAATTGAAGTTGTTTAATTTAGATTGATAGAAAATCATTGATTAATGTGTTCTTCTCATAGTCAGACTGTGCAGATAATGACATTTTTTTCTACCTTACAGATATATTACAAATATCGACAAGCTTCCCATTAAAAGTTTTACAGAATAACATGTTTACAATTAAGGAATTGCTAAAAATAGATTCTAAGGCCAATGCTCCTTAGAGAAAGCTTTTTATGAGGTGGAAAAAAAAAAAAATCATCGCTCAAATTGAAAGGGGAGTAATTTGTAAGAATCTTTCAAATCTCATATAAAAAAAAAATTTTTATACAAAAAAAAAGACATTGGCATAAATTTATATCGTTCGTCATTACTTTAAATCTCTTCATTGCCAAATGCATTTGAAAGAAATATACTTCTACAAGAAGGTAAAAACAAATAAGGTAGAACAGACAAAACAATAAGATAGCTTTACCAACAACAACAAAAAATTTCAGTAAATAATTGTTATTAAAAATTAAAATATAACGACATCTCTTTTTCGATGTAAATAAAAAAAAAAATTTTTCGCATTTTTTTTTCCAAAAAAATATTGAACACAAATTTGTTTATCTTCTCTTTTCTCTTGAATGCCACACAACATGTAAACCAAAACTCATTTATCATATCTGACAAACATATTACGTCATTATTTTAAATCTCATCATTGCCAAACATCTTTTGAAAGAAATATACTTTTACACAAAAAGGTAAAACAGAAAAACAGCAAAAAAATAGCTTCACCAACAAAAGATAGCTTTACGAATTTCGCTTATTATTATAATCATTTTAATTGTGTAATTAATCATAAATATTTATTATTAAAAATTAAAACACCACGACAACTCTTTTTCGATGCAAATCAAAATTGTGACGACTTTTTTTTTTTTTTTCCCAAAAAGTAATGAACAAAAATTTGTGTATCTTTTCTTTTCTCTTGAAACACAAAAACCCAAGAGTCGTTATCCTATCCGACAAGCATTTTACGGGGAAGACACCTTTTTGCGAAGATTATTGATGACCGGACGTTTAACGAGATGTCGTGACGAAAGGCGCGACGCGTGAAGGCGACGACGACACCCGAAATATTTTACACATTTGGGGTGCCTTCAGACGGAGCGGGGAGAGAGATGGATTGCGAACACGCAGTTCATCTTCTTCAGCTTCTGTTTGTCTGTCCGCCGATCTACCTCATGCTAATGCGCCCGCCTCTACCCGCAAAAAGAGTTGCAGGGGAGAAGTCACAAATTGCCAAATATATATAACTAAATGTGATGCTTCAGAAAAGTGTGCACTTACACTAGTCCATACATAAGCTCAATGTAGGTTTTTTTGTTAATATTTATTAACGGCAGAAACGTTGAAAGATGTAAAAATATTTGAAAGGACAAGTCAAATAAAGTAATCACACGTTTTGGTATAATGCAAGCTTCTTAAAATTACTTTGATACCGAATGATTGTTACTAATTAGCCGATTTGTGTAACTGCATTTTTATTTAATTCAAATGTATTAACGATAACAATATAAAATTGTGAACCTCTTGAAAAGTAATTGAACAGCTTTTTAAGTAATTTTATTATTCCGAATAACAGTGATATCTTAGTTTGTTGTCAGTATTATTTCATTTAAACTTCGACTTCAATTTATCGACCTTTTGAAAATAAAAAGAACGCAAAAAGAATGTTCTTGACTTATTACATATAAATAACTATTCATTATATGATAAACAGTATACTTATGGCATTTCTGTTATATTTAGATTTCAAGATACACAACAGTAAGTCATGGATGTGCTGTATAATTGCATGTATGTCTCTACCAATTACTGTAATTGACTTAAATTATTATATTTCAGACAAACGTAACAATCTTCGAATATTTATTTTCAATCTGGAGATGTCTGACGAAGGTACATAAGGTAGAATACATCATAATATTAATTTAACAAATATCTGTACTATTAATGATTAAATGGCACCATGAATTGCCACGGTGCTGATGCACTGAGCTACAATTTGTCTCCCACCCCTTGCATTCACAAAGAGTGCTTTTGTTGGTGTGACGTCATGAGGCAGTTATTCCAGCCTCGTACAGTCCGGGGGAGTCTATTTTGGAAGGAAGAGAAAAGCATCCTCACCCTCTCGGAATCTCTATCGCTCTCCATCCTCTTTTACAACGAGCGGCCGGAAGGCACACAACAACAGAAGAAGAAAGAAATGGATGCGCAATGTGAGGAAGAAAGATAAAACTGATGTCCCGACGACAACGGGAACCTGCACTCACTTTCCTAATCACCACGGAGCACTGATTTTTGCTGCCGTCCTGGAATCCAAACATTTTCGATTCGTCTTCTTTTTATCGTCCCTCTTTCCTACAGAAATGTATTAACCTTCCGCTCCATATTCAACTTGAGACAAAATGCTATGTTGTTAAGGTTTTCGAGAAGGTGCTCGTTCAAACTCCGAGGTTAACTTCATCTTAATAACGACGTCTGTGTAGGTAAAACAGGCAAGACATGAGACATATTTGCAAAAGAAATAGGTTCCATTTTTCACCCCTAAGTCATCAGTGTGAAATGTAAAATTTTAATTTGTATCGTAGTTTTCAAGTTTGTATTACGATAAGAAATTTTTTCAAAAAAAAAAATATATATATTATTTCTTTAAAATGGATACATAAAAATATACCTAAAGGAGTTTTAAACCAATAGAAGAAATTTAACCTCAGGAATACAAAGGATTGAAAAAAGAATCTTTAAAATTTCCAATATATTTTAAGTAAATTAGATTTTAGTTTTACACTAAATTAAAAAAAAAAATAATATCAATGTATACTTGACTGGAGTTGAATAACTAATTCACGTTGGAGTTGAATAACTATAAATTATATTTAAATTTAGTCTAATAAGGATATACAAAGAGATAAATTGGGAAAATTATCATTAAAATTATGGGGAAGGGGGTTTTATAAAATCCGCTGAATGATTTATTTGATTAATTTTGTTAGCGCATCTTATTTAAAAAAAAAAAATAAATATTGTTACAATAAAACTTAAAACAATAAAATTATCATCAAATAATATCAACAATCTATCTTGTTCAAAAATATAATTTATCATGTAGCTGCTAAGCTAGAAGATTTACCAAATTATTAAATAATATACCATATCATGCAATTTATCTACAATATGCACAATAACCAATATCCTGAATATTTTATTAATTTTGTCATTAGATTGTTATTTAAAAATAAAAAGAAAACACATTGTATCTATTTTATTCAACACAAATATATAATTTATGTGATAACTGTTATGTTAAAAGATTTATCAAATTATTAAACAATATACCATATCATGCAATTTATATACAATATGCACAATAACCAACAATCTGAAATACTTGGTAGCTTGAACAAAGTTAATAGAAACAACATATTGAAATAATAAATAAATTTTAAGCAGCAATGGGAGGAAAACATAAGCAACCTGAAAAACAATAAACCTAACTGCATCAATAACAGCAAGCAGAACTACATCAAATAAACACAATTGCTTCAATCCTCGATACATAAACGAAATGAAAAAGTAACATTTAAAAATTTCTGCCCAGAAAATAAACGAATATTATCTCTCTTCGAAGAGGTTACAATTTTATTTCATTACACAACAATAACAATAAAGCTTCAATGAGGTGTCGGGGCCTTCTCCTCTCCTGAAAGGACGATTATGTCTTTTTATTTACTCCGCGCAAAGTAGCAAAGCACTTTACGGGGATAAATCAAACAACAAAAACAAAAAATCAAGCATCATTTCGGCAACACTAAATAAACCACACGATTGAAAAGGGAAAAAGGAGAAAGTGAGAAAGGGAAAAAAAAATAAAAGGAAAAGGGAAAATGCTTAACTCGTCACGGAATGTGAGTTGGAAATTAATTCGCACCCATCAAGGGAGGGCAATTCCAAATACATCCGAAATTCTACTTCTCGCATAACAATAAGATTGTGGGGCGTCTTTAATGGCTAAAGATTTCAACCTCACTTTGAGGCATTAAATGCGAAAGTTTATCACTTAAATTACCCCGGCCAGGTGACAGCTTTATTGACGGGAACATTTTTACGTCACAGACGCGACAGAAGGCGACTTCGTTATAATAACACTCACTCCTCCACTAAAAGGTGGAGGAAAAAAAGAGGCAAATTTAGCTAAACAATTTCTTTACCACGGAATTGCCATAAAAAAAAAAAGACCGGTTTTTTTTTTTCCTTTAAATGCTAAAACCCTTAATTTAAAAAAAACGGAGATATAGCAAAATAAAAACATTTGTATGCACCTGTAATGCAACATTTGTGGAGTTAAGATTCGTCAAAGCGTCGAAACATTAAAGATAACGACATGATTACCTACTTTGTTGATAAATGAAACGTTAAGGTGCCTAGTTTTAACACCTTTTTATTTTAATCTCATGGTTCAGTATGTTCTCCAGTTAACCAAAGTTTCTACATTTCACATTAATATCTGCACTTGTTGATCGATGCGCAAATTTTGGAGGCTTAAAATTAACATTATTTTCTTGCATAAACTTTCAGTTATATGTATTGAACTTTTTTCGTTGTGATGACATTATTATTCCAATAAGATTAATCCAATAGCATATTATTTATTGTCAAAAAAAAAAAAAAAAAAAAAAAAATTGGTAAATTATCAAAAATTTCCTAGCATCAAAAATCTATAGCCTTGTTGTGAAACTAACAAGCTGCGTGCAAAGAGGGAGAGAGTTTGATTATAATTAAAAGCGTCATTATAATTAATGTTTCTAGAATCAGGGGCGGACTACGATCATTTTGTGCACACTTTGAGCTATTTAGACCGGGACCTATAGTTTAACATGGATTCCGAACCCCTCGCAAGCATCCCAGCAACAGGCAGGGTTCGGACCTGAAGTGTGTGGTACCAAACGCCAGAGCATTAGCCAATTAGCCACCAAGTCGCCTAGAATCAAGGAGATCCAATGGTAATTTTGACGCAATGTCTGGAAATATTTTTCTTCCATACAATTAACAAATGAGGAACGGCAATTCGCTGAACTTCTCTTGTAAGACACCTCTCTCAGCATACGCTAGATGGTGTTTGTTGTTTGGTATGTCGTTCGACGGTCATTTTTTTTTTTTTTTTTTTGTACACTTTGGGCTAATTAAACCGAGACCTGCAGTTTAACATGGATACCGAACCTGAAACCTGTGGTAGCAACGGTCAGAGCGCTAGCCAACTGGCCATCAGGTCGCCAGATATTGTTTGTGGAACACATGGTCCCTAATACAAAAATGTCGCCAACATATTCTATGTACTAAATGGAACTTGAAGATACTTTCATACCCAAAATAAAATCACAATAACAAAATAAATTCAGTTTAATTTTTTTTATCATGGTACTGCCATAAAAAAAAAGTCTATTTTAAGTCCTGCTACTAAAAACCTTCAATTCAAAAACGGAGACTAAGCAAAATAAATACCGAAACTCGCAACACAGTGCTACTGCAGCATCAACTTTCTTCTTCTCAAAAATAAATTTTTTTTTTTTTTAAAGGGGTGGTGGAAGGGGTAGCGCGTTTATAAACACGCGCAAGGCTTGATCTGTAGTGGGGTTTTTAAGCGTCACCTACCAAGACTTCGCTTAAATAAGATGAGAAAAGGAAAGGATGGAAGGGGGGATGTGGAAAAAATAAAGGCCTCTTACAATTCTCTGTCTCTCAACCCCCCACTCACCCCCTGTGCAATTGCCCGATATAAGAAGAGCTCAACGATCCGATAATGGTGTGTTTTTATCGCCATTTTATTGCCTTTCGCTCCTCTTATATATATCCCCGTTCCTTTTCAAGGTTCGAGAGGCTCCCGAAATCTCCGCTCTCAACGCCGAATGAAAATTCATGGGGCTTTTCTCAACCCCTTCTCACCCCCTCCTCCCTTTTTTTTTTTCTCTACATTTTTATTTTCTCTCAGCCGTTTCTTTCCCCTCCCCCTCCTTTAGTTATCGCGGATACCTTTTTAGATGTAATCTATATATAGATATATATATGAACATTTTTTTTTCTTACCATTCCTCCTTCCTAGTAGTCATAAGTTCACGAAGTTGTTCAATTATTGCAAAGGAGTAAAAGGAAGGAAGGAGGGTGGAAAGGAAAAAAAAAAGGGTCACAAAAATTACACTGCCTTTAATTTGAATAAAATTAAGAAGGGCGATAAGAATATTGCGCAGGAGGGAAAGAAAGAAAGGGTTGAGAGTTTCGATTCAACACCCCCTCCCCCTCCCCCAACTATTACCTTTCCAAAAATTGGGTTTGAAAAAAAAAAAAAAAAGGGGGAGGTAAAGAGAGGAGGAGAAAGTAAGAGGAGACATTTTTACGGTCTCTATTAAAGTAAAGAAGAATTGAAAGCAAAATGATATCGTTCGGTAGAGTCACGTAACGGTGCTCGACCTTAATCTACCATTCTCAGCATGGTCGCTTTATCAGAGAGCATGAAGAATATCTGCAAGGGGTCGACAACATAGTGACATCCTTACTTAAAAGTCACCTTTCATATTGGCTGATAATACTACACCATCATGGGCTACAGGTGGAATGGAGAGGTATAAAATCTACAGCCCCTCTGTGTCCTCGAAATGAATGTTACTGATAAAACGTAATTTTGTTAAATATACCATTTCTACAAAAGAGATATTTAAATAAATGAATAAATAAATAAATACATACGAAAAGCAAAGCGCTGAATTCGAGATAATTAACTGCATGGTTAAATGATTATTTTAAATAATGATAAGATTTAAAACTCGCAAAACAAAACATTGTTATTTAATTTAAGAGTAAAAGATAATTAATGGACGATTGAATTGTCATTTCGCACATAATAAACTAAGAAAATAGAAATAATCTTTTCAGTGCTTTTTAAGTTAAAAAAAAATAATAATAACTTAGTTCGCTAACTCATAAAACTTCCCAAATTTCCCTTAAAAATCATTAAAATAGATTTCGGGGAAAATTGCATCTTATTTACGATTTAACGATTGTTATGGCATTGTTCATAATTTTTTTTATCAATGCTAAGTGGAAACAACCAAATAAACTTTTAAAAAAATTAAATATTAAAAACCATGAAGGAAGAAGAATATTAGGAACTTTCTTCGTTATTAGAATAAATACAAGTTAAAGATTTTTTCAAAAACCCTCATTAAAGACGAGAGGATTTACAACAGCTTTCTTTCCATCGAAATATTTTTGCAAATTTTAAAACTTAAGGGGAGATCGTTATTTTAAAGAAAAGATACATATACATAAAAAAAAAGTTAACCTTAAACAAAAGAATTTATTTTAGATTGTTTAGAACTTAAAAACTTGATATTTAATAGCATTAGAAAAACATTTATTCTAAAATATTTATCATAAAAAAGTAATGATTTATAATGCATAGACATAGGGAACTCTTTGTATTAATAAACTTATAGATTAATAGTCTTAGTCCTTATGGACTTTTAGATTAATAGATTTAATCTACATAAACTTTTGTAGACTTAGGAACTTTTTGTTATTAATACATGAATCTATTAGGAAATAGTATTCGAATTTAATTTTTTAATATAAGTGTAGCAACCTGTTTTGTTTATGACCGTAAATATTTCTGTGTTCGTTCTGCACTTTTAAATATTTCAGGTTCACATTAATATTGTCACTTTAGCGAGAAACCCTCAGTAAAATTTAGTGTAATTTAAAAACAATGCAATTCCAAAATAGCGTTTGGCATTTTGGTTTAAAATCAGAAGATTTCACATGAAACGTCAAATCATCTGTACTAATGTCTATCTGAATTTTTCATAAGCACATCTACACAACTTCTTTCTTGGAAAAATTGCTCGGCCACTATAGGTAAAAAAACTACATGCAGCTGCCATAGTACAAGTAAATATTAAAAATTATCAATAATATAATAAAAAGAACTACCCAATGATCAAGCCTAGTAATAGAGGCACGGCCCCCACCACAAACTGTGGCGTCGTCGTCGACTACAAGACATTTTCCACATCAACCATCTCACCGCTTACCAACCAAGTTAAGAACCTCAACAGGGGAAGAAGATATATGGCATGTCAGAGAGGTCCGAGAGCGTAATTAAATAGAGATGGATCTAAAGTGTTTTCTGCCTTATCTGCCGAAGACATAAAGCGCCTCTCTCTTGTTTATTTAAGGAGGAAGGGCCCTTGCTTAATATTCCCTTCTTCCACTGTGTCCGAAGCAAAGGGTTACCAAGTAGATAACAAGTTCGACAGACGGTGGGCCATAATTGTAAATCAAAAGGAAGGATTTTTGATTTCGATCCTGCCACGCATTCACGGTTTTATCTTATTCATTTTAAAACGGGCTTCGCTGCTTGTGGTAGTAGATGTGACGGGAGAGCTAATTTGGCAGATAGACATCTGATTTTTCAGACTGCCACCGACGTGAGGGAATTGCGAAGTAATTACGGAACTATTTTGGGCACTCTTGTAACGAGTTTTGAGAGGAATATATGAATATATTGGTGTGTGTGTGTGACTGGACAGATGCGGTTTAATTTAAATTAATTAATGTTTTAATAGCATTATATTTTTAACTATATTCTTTTACACAAGAAAGCAACATTTTAGAAGACAGTCAAGAACAAAAATCATACCCTAAATCTTCTTTTTCCTTGAGGCGTAATTTGCAGAATAAGTCGTAAAAGTAGTTTATGATGTATGAATTTGAATTAACAAGTGCTAAAAATATTAAAATATTGCTAAAAAAGAATTTTTTGATTTAAATACAAACATATTTGAATCGTTTAAAACTAAACTATTTAATTATTCCATCAAATGCTAATTTCATTTGATTATATAAAAATAATTTATTGAACAAAATATTCTGTTTATAAACAGCCTAAAAACAAAAAAGCATGCACAGGTTAGTTAAATTGCATTTTAATCAAATCATTATAATTTTAGTAATATATTAGTTTCCATATATATGAAGATAATGATAATATACATAAGAATGATGCTGGTGATAAATTCATATTCCATTCACATAGATTTTTATATATATAAGAATGATGACGGTGATGAATTCCTATTTAATTCATATTTTCATATTATGCTAGTGATAAATTTATATTCAACTCATATAGATTTTCATATAAATAAGAATTATAATGGTGCTAAATTCATATTCAATTCATATAGATTTTCATATCTATAAAAATGATAATTATGATAAATTGAAAAACTATTCAAAGAAAAAATTAATTGAAAGTTAACAATTTTAAAGAGGCAAATAACTTTAATTATAAACCATAATGTACAATGGAAAAAAATGTTTTTGGTCTAAAATAATTCTGAATTACAAACGCAATAAAATAACATAAAAAAGAAAAAAAAAATTATATGATATTTCCAAATTATTATTTTCGTTTCTTTGGGTTAAAAAACAGGGACAGAAGAACAAGATAAGTGGCACCATATAAATAAAAAAAAAGTTAAGTAGTACCGGATACATATATTCTTTTTTCTATATGTGAATCTTACACTTATTAATTTTTCTTTTTTAATAATATTTTCTTACCCTAATGCCACTTAAAGAAAAAAAAAATACGTAAATGGACAAATCCAATTATAAAAATCACTCGCACTCGAAATCGTTCTCAATGATATACCAACAGCACACGTTAAACTTTATTCGCCCCAGAATCATTTTTATCGTCGCACTTTGATAGGGGCGAAATGACATTGACGTCCACCCCTAAATCTACACAACGACCTGTTTGAGGACATTTAACCGTGACGTATCAACGAAATTGTCGCATTTGCATTGATTCAGGCCCATTGTTATTCAGAAGGATGGTAGCAGGCCGTCTTGATTGAAATACCACTGGAGGAGTGCCGAGATAAAAACGACACTCAAGAACATAGTGGAAGTCGCGAGTTTTTATCGGGGAAAACATTCACCTTGCCCATTGACCAAAACGATGTAACACCAAATGGATTGTCTTGATAAACCCTGCGACCCCCTTCAAGTTTATGACAGAGCTTCTTTGGCACTTGGTGGAAGAACACCCATGGAGGTTCATTATGGATGGTGGCATGCATACGGCGTGTACAAATAGATAAGTTAATTGGTAAGGTTATGGAGCTACAGCTTCATAAAGTGATTGTGGGCCGTAAAAGAGTCGTCTTCATTGGGCACATGAAAGGAAATGGTGCAATTTTTGATTCGTAAATGGTATACGAATTTATATATCAGATAATATGCCTTTTTTTTTTTACTTATTTTCTTAAGAATTTTGTATTCGAATTCAGAGACCATCACGATTATTTCATAACATAAAAATTGTCAATTTCATATATCTTTTATATATGTAAGTTTAAAACAAATCAAATTTGTACTAAGAAATATCATAATACTGCATATTTTATTTTTATTTTATTTTATTTTTATATATATATTTTCTTATCAATTCAAATTGTATAACGTATCGGAATTAGCAAAATTATGATGCTACAACTTTATAAAGTGATTGCGGGTCATAAAAGAGTAGTCTTCATTGAGCACTTGAAAGGAAATGGTGCAATTTTTGATTCGCAAATGGATATACGAATTTATTTTAATATATTTCTAATATTAAAATAAATTCGTATATCCATTTAAAATGCTGGAATATGCGATAAAATGCTTTTATTATTATTTTTTTTTTTTACTTATACATTTTTCTTAAGAATTTTGTCCTCGAATTCAGAGACCATCACGATTATTTCATAATATAAAAATTATAAATTTTATCCTTTTAATATTTGATTTTTTTGATGCACAAGATTATTATTACCGCACAAATTACTTAGTTATATGTAAAAGAAATAATAAAAACCACATCTACATGAATTATTTTCCCTTTGTTTGCGAACAGCTCGTTAATATTTTAAGACCAATATTTCGTAAATAAAAAACTTTTTATTGTTTCAATGGTTTTAATTTGTTTCATTGTCCTACTACATATCCACTATGTTATTCTACATACTTTTATATTACTACTACATTATCCTACTTTAAAAAAAAAAAAAAACTTAAATATATAAAAGTAATTTATAATTTCTCATAGTATCTTTTATATACGTAAGTTTACAAAAAAAAAAAATTGAATTTGCACTAAGAAATATTTTAATATTGCATATTTCATTTTTATTTTTATGTACTTTTTTCCAATTCAATGTATGTAACGAACCAGAAAATTTCAAATATATAATAATTTTTAAAAAATGTATCTCAAAAAACCAGAAGAACTTTTTACAGTCTAGCTAAATATCCCAAAAATATAATTAAAAAAAAAAAACTAATATTTTTTAATAAAATATTTAAAATAAATAATTATTGGCACAATAATGTTTCATAACATTTAAAATAAATAGTTACGAAAAATTGTACGCAATGTTTACAAAACATATTTATCAAAAAATATCTTGTTAATAACAATATTGTAATAATGATGTTATAATTGTAACATTGTAATAATGATGTTATAATTGTAACATTGTAATAATGATGTTATATTGTAACATTGTAATAATGATGTTATATTGTAACATTGTAATAATGATAAGTAAAACAAAATTATAAATTCTACTTTACATCTTAAAATAACCCGTCTTTCACCGACTTCAAAATATAATAAAAACTAATGTTTTTTTTTTAATAAAATCTTTAAAATAAATAATTATTGTTACAATAATGTTTTATAATGCCTAAAATAAATAATTATTAAAAACAGTGCATAATGTTTACAAAACATATTTATCAAAAAAATTTATTGTTAATAATAATGTTGTAATAATGATGTTATAATTGTTTTATTGTAATAATGATAAGCAAAAAAAAAAATTATAAATTTCATTTTACATCTTAAAATAACCCGCCTTTCACTGACATCAAGAATTGCGCAATAACAAATAATAACAAAATTAAAAGTTTTTGAAGCGGAAAACTTTTCCAAAACTTCTTCCCTCCCCGACAGATGGCGCTACGACCGAAACCTCACGACGTCGTTTTTACCCAAAACAAAACTCGCGAGAAGTCAGTTCCGACATGAGCAAGATTTTCAGATGGAGCGATGGATAGGTGACAAGAGACGGACAAGACAGGAATAAACCAGCGGCAAACAAATTCCGTCTCACTTTGCACAAGAAGATAAAAAGAAGAAAAAAAAAAAGTACCCCGGAGCACAAGAGACCACGTTTCAGAACTGAGGGGGGTACATTCGAAAAAAAGTGACATTGGCTACTTGTCAAGATACCTTACTGAATGCAGTCATCTACCCCCTTTTTTTAAAATGAGGTACTCGAAAGGCAGAGATCCAAGTCTTGTTTCTTTTGAATTTTCTTATTTTTCTCTCTGTCTTCTTTCTCTGCGGGGTTTTTCGATTCAAGGTATGAGAAAAGGATCTCGAGACAGACGGGAGAAGACATTTGGTGTGAATGTCGTTGAGGAGATGAACTGCTTTGCTTAATGCGACGGAGAGCAGTTTGAGGAATCGCATTAAAAAAAAAAAAAAAAATACTCAGTCTTTTCTGAACTTGTTTCCTTTAAGGAGACATGTTTTATTCTTTATTCTTTTTCTTCACTCTCATTTCCTGAATATTATATAAAATAAATTTTAAAAAGAACTTGAATTTTCAAAGTACCATTAAAATATGTAATACTTTTGAAAATCTTTTTTTTTTTTTTACAAATCTTAATAAAGTGTTTTAAATTTAAAAAAATATATCCATACATTTTAAGTTCGAACTACTACTATGGATTTAAATTCGACCTATTAGTAGGGATTTTCTTAAATTCGAACAGCTACCACTATGGATTTTAAGTTCGAACCACTACTATGGGATGAACTAATTCTGAATATATTATAAGATATCGAAAAATTTTTATGCATTTAATTCTTTTATTTGAGAAAGAATTTGAAAATAAAATACATAAAAATTTCTTCGATATTTTATGTTTACAGAAAACAATTAAATAACAAATGTTTATTAAAAGAGATTCCATTTATTTTAAAAGTTATAAATTAAGTTTCATATATTTAAGCTTTAAAATTAGTGTTAGGAGTATACAAGGACCCCTTTAGCGTCGCAGTACCCAAGATTTTCAGTATACTGTTAAGATGAGATTTTCAATAATTGACGAGTTATATCTTTAAGAAAGCAAATTAATTGAGATATTAATATTTGCACCATTTAAGATACGATGTTTTCCACTAGAGTGAAGAATCGTGTGTGTATATATGTATATATATATATATAATTTGACGGTAATTTAAAAAACAATTTAAGGCCTTAAAATATGATATTTATACCCAAAACTCAAACTAAACCAATTCTTTCAAGCACTACATGTTGACAGCAATTTCTTGAAGCACCTACATGCTGAATAGCTATACCATATTAATGAAGCCCACACCTTTACCATTATAACAATCAAACCTAACTACTGACACAAAAATATTTGAAACGTCTGTTTAAAACTAACGTCAACCCTTCACAATCCTCTAATTCTCTCTAAACCCATCAACGACGAGCGAGACTTGAAAGCACTAAAACATTCATGCTGCTTCCACAATAAACGCACTACTCGTCACTTAAGGACAAACCGCACGCACTCGTCGGCAAATCGACACGTCATATTTATCTCCGGACGTTCGAAACACGACGTTCGAAATCCCCCATCGCGAAAAGACATTCTTCTTCGAGAATCAACAAACACTAAACGTCAAGGCGTCTCTCCGCAATATCAATTTTAAACACCTCGTCGGACATAAAGAGGAAAAGAAGAAGATATAAAATAGCAGCCCGGCGAGGAGAGACGCGCCAGCACATTGCTATACTTTGTTTCGGGTGTGTACGTAACCCCTTGGTAAGGGCATCTGTCGGCACCAGGATCAACGGACGATAACTCAAATCATCAGATATGATGCCATCGATGAAAAGCAGCGCCAGGATGGCAGGGAGATGGCAAATTAGCCAAGTTATTTTTGAAGTCCAAAAGTGATTGGAAAAGATAATGGAAGGATAAAAAAAAAAAAAAAGGTTCGTTTGGAGTAGCCTGAATATCGTCGATTTCATGGCCAGATCATTCAAGAAAATCAAAATCATTTTTATATTATTTTAATTATTTATTAGTTCTAAAACCAATCCAAATTAATTAATATTTTAAATATATAGAATTTATGTTTTTAAGCGATTTAAGAGATAATTTATCCCTCAAAAATAATAAATCTAATTCATAAATAATATTCAAAACAATCTTTGATTAAGCACTATATAATGGGGATATAATTTACAATTTGGAAATTACTATTAAAATTGGAAAAGTTAAATTAAGTTTTTTTCAATTAACGTTTTTAGTAACTTTCAAAATAATGTATTACTATAGTATTAATGAACTCCTGAATGAAATTTACTTCAATTTCTTAGTAATAAAGTTCAATTTCTTAGTAAATTTACTTAGTAATTTGAAGTTACGAATCCTTACTAAAAATGTATATCAAAACTAACTATTTTTTAATATGAAACTTATTATTTTTGTTTTCATTAAGATTTACATATCTGTAGCTAAGATGTAAATCAAAAATAACTGTACGAAATTTCCTTTTTTTTTTTTTTTTTTTTTTTCTTTCCTTTTATAACATTCGATATACTTCAAAATAAATAATATAAGATAATTTATTCAATTTATTTTTAAGCACACAAAGACATACCACAATATTAAGCTGCCCACATCGGTTAACTATCTAAGGAAATCCCCACATAAATTTATTTATTTATTGCCATTTAAAATAAAATGGATGCAATATCAGTGATAAAAAATCGTTGCCTGTGATTAACTAATATTTGAAAAAATTATAAGCCAAAATAAAAAATTAAGCCTTAATTTAAACATTAATATTTTTATTTTTCAAAACTTTTAATAAACTCCTACGTAGTTTTATTTCTTTCTCTGTATAGTATATAATTAATATTACAAAAATATACTTCAATTCCCGATTTTGAATGGACACAAAACTATATCAATACCAAATCAATTAAAATACCAATCCGCTAACACTAAAACTCATATTAACTAGTTGAATGATCTCAAAACGGCCTACATTTCCCTTCTCTACCTACAAAAAATTATGGAAGTTCCACAAATTTACATAACGCATCTGCTAAGTAGCCAAAGAAGCCCACGGTGAAATCACATGAAACCCACAGGGTCACAAGCCGAGAGGACCAGACCATTCCATACTCAGGAGGTACGGCGGGGGGTCAGAGTTCGCAGCAGCGATTAGATTCTCCCAATCATATCTTTTTATTTTATTATTTTTTATCGTTCCGTGTTTAGATTCTAACACATAAACAATTCCCCGGGCAGCAGCAGCACCAGAGATTTGCGCGTGCGCCGTGGAGAGAGATACGATTTATAGCATGCAGATTGACGCGGCCATTTATTAGGGCAAGGCGAAGACACTGCGAAGTGCGGCTTTTTAAGTGGACCTCTATTGAAAAATGATGCGAACGTTCTCTCTCGGCAAGGATAATTGTTTCTTTAACGGCAGCGGACATTGCGTTGGGCCACGTCACCCGGCTACCGTTCTCTTCATCATCATCATTATTATTATTATTATTACCCCTTACTGTTTTTTTGCTGCTTGCTTGTTGGCTAAACGGGCTGTGATAAGAATAAGGAAGCCGATTTTTATTATTGAAAAGGAAAAAGTTAAGCGACCGCGACTCGGAACTATAATAAAGCGCACTTTAAACTCGCGCTGTTTGTTGTAGGAGGCATTGCGCAGTATTGGTTTATTTTGCTGTTCATTTGTGACTTCAATTAAATCTTTTGAATGACACTTAGGGTCACATGAGTTCTTTTAGATTAGAATACAAGTGCTTTTAGTTATTGTTTAGATTAGAATAAATTATTAAATATTCTAATCTAAAATTAAAATAAATTAATTAATGTCTTTGAAGAATATTTGCTACATAATCGCTAAATGATGAACAAAAATAAAAAGTCTCGTCGTATGTTTGAGTGATACTAATTTATCTATTTAATTACATTCTTTTTGTAAATAATGCAACCTATATTATCCTAAAAAAAAGTGAATTTTCTCTTCATCATCATCATTATTACTATTATTATTATTATTACCAATTACAGTTTTTTCGCTGTTTCTTGTTGCTGGCTAAACGGACTGTGATAAGGAATAAGGAAGCCGATTTTTTTATTGAAAAGGAAAAAGTTAAGCGACCGCGACTCGGAAATAGAATAAAGCGCACTTTAAACTTACGCTGCTGTTTGTTGTAGAAGACATTGCGTAGTATTGGTTCGTTCGTTTAATTTCGCTGTTCGTTTTATTACTTCAATTAATCTCTTGAATGACACTGTGGATCAAATGGGTTTAAATTACTGAATATTCTAATCTAAAATTAAATTAACGTCTTCGAAGTATATTTGCCACATAATAGCTAAATAATGAATTAGAAAAACTCCTCGTATGTTTCCAGTGATACTAGTTTTGTCTATATAATTATATTGTTTTGTGAATAATGTAATCTGTATTATCCTAAAAATGACTGAACTTAACAATCCTTCAATCCACCTTATCAATGGTGCTAATATATTCTAAATGATTATGTTGTTGTTGTTTTTATTTTTATGCTTAAATTATCCTTATCCTAAAATCCTATTCAATAATTATTATCCTTAAAAAAAAAAAAAGAAAGAAAAAAAAAAGAAAGAAATTGAAATCCTCCAATTTTTAACAAAAATATATCAAATCCTCCTTAGCAATGATACCAATTTATTTTATATTATTATGTTGCTTTTGTAATAAATATTGTAATCTTTATCATCCTAAAGAAATGGAATTAAAATCGTCCAATATATCATGAAAAATCATTTAAGATACACTACATTAGCAAAAAAAAAAAAGTTAAGCTCTGCATATAGTTATCAAACACGTTCAAAAGCATATTTATAGATATCATTTCATTTATTGAATTTTGTACTTAAAACTGAATTACTTTAGATGTGGTATTAAAATTCTTCAACCTGAAAAATCTCCAATCCTCCTAAGCAGTGGTACTTATGTATTATATTATTGTTTAAAAAAACATAATTATATAGGACTTTTATTATCCTAAAAAAAAGAATAGAATTGAAATCTTCCAATCCTATAAAAAAAAAAAAAAAATACTATCGTCATTGGAAAATAATACTAATGTATTCTATATAATTAAGTTGGTTTTTTAATTAATATTGTAATCTTTATTATCCTAAAGAAACGGAATTAAAATGTTCCAAAATATCATAAAAACCTTTAGGATAAATTCTATAAGTTACATTAAAAAAAAAAAAAAAAAACAGCTAAGCTCTGCATATTATTTATCAAACACGTTCAAAAATTATATTTATCGCTATCATTTCATTTTCTTACATTCATTGAATTTTGTACATTTTTTTCATTTTATTACATTTATTGAATCTGAATCTCCAATCCCCCCTTAGCAATGATACTATATTCCACATTATATATATTATTATTATTATATAAAAAATGGAATTGAAATTCTCCAACCTAAAAAAATCCTAGCCTCCTTAACCAGTGACACTGATTCATTCAATATAATTAAGTTGCTTTTGTAACAAATATTGTAATCTTATCCTAAAGAAATGGAATTACTATCTTCTAAAATACCATGATAAAATCTTTTAGGATAGACTCGATAAGCTACATTAACGAAAAAGCAGCCATGCTCAGCATTTATTGTTATTAATCAAATACGTTCAAAGAGCATATTTATCATCATATTGTCATTTTTCTTAAATTTATTGAATTTTATATTTTTATCCGCCACTTTACATGCAAAATAAATGAAACATAGCATTTAAATGATTTTTTTTCTAATACGAAATTATTAAGAGAATGCGAGGTACTTCTTGAAATACGAGATTATTAAGAGTCTCCAGAAATTTTTTTTGCTAATTTAATAATTTAATTAAACTTCTTGAGTATGCAGTTATTCTTAAATGAAACTTTTATTCCCGTCACTTCTCAAGTTTTCTAAAAAGATGACTTTCAATTTCACTTTCTTACTTGATCTTCAATAATAAAACAAATATTGAAAATGATTGACTCAGAAGATAAGATTTCTGTTTTATGATAAAAATTTGAAAAACTTCTTACCTTAAAATACAACGTAGAAAAACTAACAATGTAGCTGTGTTGTAAATTATGAAAATTTTTATTCATCTTTAAGAAACGAATGGAAACAATTTTAAATGAAACAATGACATGTAGAATGACAAACTGTAATAAACCTATAGAATCATATTTTTGGGCTAAACTTAACCAAGTAAGCATCCACATTTAATTAGACAGTGTTTAGCTCTCAAATTTAACTATCCACATTTAATTAGACAGTGTTTAGCTCTCAAATTTAAATATACACATTTAATTAGACAGGGTTTTGCACTCAAATTTAACTAGACAGGGTTTAGCACTCAAATTTAACCATACACATTTAATTAGACAGGGTTTAGCTCTCGAATTTAACTATCCACATTTAATCAGACAGTGTTTAGCTCTCAAATTTAAATATACACATTTAATTTGACAGGGTTTTTTGCACTCAAATTTAACTAGACAGGGTTTAGCACTCAAATTTAACCATACACATTTAATTAGACAGGGTTTAGCTCTGTTATAAAAATATATGAATATTTATAAAACTCTTATTTTATAGCAATATTTTAGAGCTAATACTAAATTGAATGGTTCCATTTATTTGCTTTTTAGTTTTACTTTGCATAGTGAAAAAAATATTTTAAATTCTCGTAAATCAAATGGTAGAAGCCATGATGAGTAAGAAGCAGGTTTTTTGTGCCTCTTTTAAATTTCACACTAGAATCTCGGTTTTAATTGCGTAATAAACATCTATTTACACTTTTTAAAAAAGGCAACTGCATAATAAAAACAAAAATTTTATGATGTTTTTAAATAAAATAGGCATATAAATTATCTTTATATTTACATTATAAAATTTTATTTGTAATGCCTGTTATTTATTTTTTTTTTATATAACCTATGCCTTGCAGATTTATAAATACAAATAACAATACGAGTAAGTTTGGTTTTGCCGCTTTACGGCCATTTTTTTTTTTTTTTTTTCACAATTTGGGATAATTAGACAGATACCTACTGCTTAACGTGGATTCTACTGTTTACCTACGAGGTATATAAGAATTTTAATTATGCAAGGTTAAAATGTTTTAATATTGACTACAATAAAGAAAAAAGAAAGATAAATAGGGAACTTAGCGAAATACTGTATATAAACCGAATTCTAATAAAAGAATTTAAAAACTGAACGAATGAGTTTTAGTATGTCATCATGAAAAAAAAAAAATATATATATTTTACAATAACTGAAATTGATAGATTTTTTTACTTTCAAAGTGCGTTTAGATGTTTTAAAAAACCTTTTACACTCAATTACTATACTACATTACAAATACTTTCACACCTACCCAACCCACCAGCGCCATGGTAACCTTTTTCTTTCCCCAACGGAACACTTCCTCAAGGTAAGTCAATTCATTAAATCCTTTATTAGTGGGACCTGTGTCCCACCAACCGGAACGCCACCGACAACCCAATTCACGCTTCTAATTTCGCGGCAGGAAAGCTCATTCCCACCGATGACTTTTCGATGATAAGTACCCGGCCATCCATCAATCAGGGCGGACACGTCTTCAAAAAAAAACAGAAAAAAAGTCACCTTAAATCACGATAAAAATCACTAATAAGCTTCTGTGCCTCGCCTTTCTGGTATAAAACCAAATGAAATAAAACAAAACCAACAATGGTTGGGGAAAAACTACTACAATGAGCTGCTGGCTGCTGCGTTTAATTTTGGCGATCTTCTTTTGTGTCTTTGGTGTTATTAAACCTGGCTTCTCTAATACATTGTATTTGGGGCGAGCCCTTTTGGCGCCTAAAGCCACTGGGCCTACCATTTACATGGGTATCGCCAGGAGATGCTGGAAAAGGGGGTAGGGGGGGTCGGCAAAGGCAGCATTCGAAGACTATGAAAATTACGAACGAGAGCTCGGTCGGAGTTGTTGAGAAGGCCATCCAGCAATACCGATCCCAAGCTGTCAATCGTTTTTCCACCTGCAAAAATGGCGTTCCTTTTTTTCTTTTTATTCCTTTCGTGTTCTGTGGGGTGAACGAACATTACAGCAGTTACATCCCTCCCGTACCTAACTAAATCTGTTTGACTCATTTCGTGGCTATAGATTCGGCAGCTGAGTGAGTGCGCAGGTATAAAGAAGAGAAATAGAAACCCCCAATCAGGGCCTCGTATTAAAAGAAGACTCGCCTACCACGTTGAGTGGTGCTGGTGTGCAATCGAAGAACACAGGATAACTGTCGAAAGTGCTTTTTGACAAGGCGGAAGATATCAAGCAAAGCGCCTCTTTTAAAACATAATGACCTTAAGGAATATTTATAAGAATGTCTTGATGATGGTTTAACAATAGGTCATGAAATTATCTTTAATTAGATCAGACATTTTCAATAACATGGGAATATCTAAAAACTTTTCACTAATATATCATAAATAACAAATACTAGAGGAATAAAGACCATTGCGATTTTTAAAGAAACAAAACACATACTCCAAAACGGATTAATTTTTTTTTTTTTTTAAATTACTTTAGGAGGTCATTGCCATATTTTTAGAATTATTTAAAGTAATTTAGCTGGTGGTGGTGGTGGTGCAATAGAAGAACACAGGATAGCTGTCGAAAAGTGTTTTTTTTGATTAGGCAGGAGATATCTAGAAGCAAAGCACCTTAAGCACAATGATACAAAGGAACATTTATAAAATGTTAATGATGTAACTATAAGTAATAAAATTATTCTTTTAATTAGTTCAGCAAGGACAATTTTCAATAACACTGGAATATCTGAACAAAATTTCCACTAATATTTCATTAACAAATACTAAGAAAATAAAAATCATTACGATTAAAAACAATCACGGTTTCAAGAACCAAAAAACATACTCGAAAAATCTAACACACAAAATCATTTTGAAAAAGGAATTATTTTTAAATTACTTAGAGGTCGTTGTATATTTTTAGAATTATTTAAAGTAATTTAGCTGTTATTTCAAGCATGAAAACTTGAAATACTTTATTCAATAATAATCTCTAAGATACTTCTTCAGATGATTGATATTTAAAATTTTGAATAAATTTGGTTAAAACGAATGCGAACATATTTAAATTACAGAATTGTAATAAAAAAAGTAATACTTCTACCTAAGAGATCCATTGCAATTTCGTAGTTTATACATATAATCATAAGCTTGTTTTTATGCTATAAATAGCATGTTTCATTTAAATTTTATTTTCTGTAATATTAGTTATAAATTCACTTTTCTCTCGTTTATTTCAATGAAAAGGGTTGGCAAATTTGATTGTATTTAACTAACTCCAATCCATGTTAAAATTTAAATAAAATTTTGGTGTAATCCATTGAAAAAATAATCATACATTTGATTTTTGTTTACTGATGAACAATACTAAACTCCACAAATTGTCAAATAATAAAAATTTAATTCCATAATTATAATGTAATAAACATAAATTAAATTAAATGGTTCTTAATATTTATGAATTTAAGGTCTGGTCCCAAAAGGTTTGAATACGCTGGCAGCTTTGTTGTAGTCAATACTTTCAGGTTTCAAACAGACAAGACGATTGTAAAAATGTGTAAAAGGAAACAATACGTA
>BPLR01007680.1:0-19292 GCA_021605095.1 Caerostris extrusa
ACGTATTGTTGACTGCATTACATACTTCATGTTAAGAAAAAAATTCATCTATTACAGATAAAGCATGAAATGTATTCTGTCCAAATTTCTACAAACTAAGTGAATTCAATACCCTAAAAATTGCAATCAAGTTCTGATAATCCGAGGTTGTTACTAACTAAAATTAATATTAAACGTAAAAAAAAAAATATTAGAATCCAAGAAAAACACAGCACATTGAGTTGTAAATAAAAATTTATTTTAAATAACATCACACTTGCATGACTACAAGGGGAAAAAAAGGAGTGCAGTTGGCTGCTTTACTTTTAGCATACAATTTCTTGTTTCTTAAAAATCTATTTCACAAGCTTAAACATAATCAATAAGTGATGTAAATCAATGTGGCAAAAAGCAAACATTTTTATGTAATAGCCTGTTCTGTGCATTGCATATAGAAAATAATCTTTTTTCTCTTTAGCATTTGAAATATGAATTTCCCAAATATACATTATCTTAATATCTAAGGAAATAAGTACTTTCTTTTTCTGCTCCATTTTCCTACTCACTAATATGTGCCTTTTACTTCTGTGAATTCTAGAAAGTAATGGCAGATTTATCAGATAGAAATAAATGAAAATTTCCAAAAAAATGCCAGGCAAGTAAAAGTTTTAAGAATGCCCATGAGAGATAAAGAAAAAAGCCCACCTGCTTCTGGCCCTACTCTCGCTTTCTTTTGAGACATTTTATTTTGCCATTTAAAATGTCATAATCAAACTTTATATTAAATGCACCTATAAAGTGGTTCCAAAAGTCCTGATTTTGTTTTGATAAAAATATTTTTTAAAAGAATAAAACAGACTGACACAGACGGTTTGTAATACATTTTTGTTAAAAAAAAAGTTTCAAGAGTTTCTTTTGTTTCTTCGAAGAAGTCAACAGGAGAAGCTGCATTGAAGCATAGTAAACCATGTACACAACTGAGTATTTTGCATCGTAGATATTTGCAGATGTAACATAATACAGAATGAAGATGGCAAATTTAAAATATTTAAAAGAGCAGAATGAAAATGTGTTACACTTTTTTTGCTGGATACAGCTATGCCATAGCCTTTATCCTTATCCTCCATGCAAATATAAAATAGCGCATATAGAATTTTTATAGATAACATAAAAATTTTTTTTAATCTTTCCTTTCAGATGTTATATGCTGTATGTATATATATCTTTTAATTCTACTTTAAATATTTTTTTTCTATGCAAGTCAAGGCTTTTTGAACATCACCGAAGACATTGATACTTCGAAAATTGCATTTGGGATTTTTCTCACACTAAAAAGTGAAGTTATAAGCTGTACATCTGACCCCAAGAAGCAAAAATAACTACATAATCATGCATGTAATAAATGAGAGAGAAGATTAACTCCATAAAACAGCTGGATATTGTTTTACACAAATAGAAGTTCAGTGCTAGAGTTTTTTGGATTGTCCAGCAATTAACATCACAATAATAAGACTATGCTACATACTAGAATAAAATCTTTTGTGTGGCCTGATGTCCAATTGGCTAGCACTTTAGCCTTGGTACCACAGGCATCAGGTTCGAATCCCGGTGGAGGCATGGATATTTATTAGTGGTTCGAATCCATGTTAAACTGTAGGTCCTGGTTTAATTAGTCCAAAGACCATAGAGTGACAAACCAAAACTAAAATCTGTTATACTCTCAATCTGGAGAAAATTATCAATGATTACAATAAAGATGTTTAATTATTCGACGGTCAAATATTTTCCTAATTGTATTTAATAAATGAAATTAAAGCATACAAAATAAAATTTCTTTTCTATACACATCATACTGTACTGAAACTTTATAAACTGAACAGCAAATTAAAGACCTGATTTTAGTAATAATATTTATTTAAGAATAGATATCCAGACTTCTAGCTAATGTTTTGCTATACTAATCATAAAAAATATTGTTGATTTATATGCAAAGCATAAAACATATGTAAGAAAATTTAAATCACAGACTTTAGTTTTATAAACAATTGAATTTTGACAAATAATTCAAATATGCTATCACAGTACATTCTAGTTCTATTGTTGCATATATATTTATTAATTGATAATTTATCAATGCTATATTTAATATTTTCTAGTTAAAGTGGAAAATATTTTTTAATACTATATAGTGGATAATATAAAAATAAAATAAAGAAAATTTTGAATTTTATTTAAAAAATTGTAATACATAATTCAAATATATAGTTAAGTATTTTATTTTTTGACAAATTTCACAAATGTATTTAATTACTGGGTAAGAAAAATATTACAATTAAAAAAAAAAAGAAATTACTTCCAAATCTGAGGAAACAGAGATATCAGGTAATTCCCATAAAGACTCAGAATTATCCTCATCATAAAATAAGTGCGTCCATTTTCATCTGCTGATGATGCATACCACTAGAGAAAAAGACAAACATATTTAATAAACAAAAAGTATAATACTAAAAATATTTTTTTAAAAAGCACCTTTTCTTTAAAAAATGGAAATATATTTTTATAAATTAGCTTAATTTCAAAACTTGATTACCATTAAAATAGTCATCGAATTTCCATCACAATAGAATCAATTATATTTAAAAAATTTTGAGAAGATGAGAAACACTGAGATAACTGTCTTTGACAAAGAAACAAGGAAGTTATGTGAACATATCAGTGGAAGGAAGTTGCAAAGGGTCACTTCTCTTACTTCCTTATAAATATCAAACTGATGATACAAATTTACAAGCAATATATTTTCAGCATTTTAGATGTAATGCTTGTGTGTTACACACTGAAATTATCAGCATCTTTTTTATTTGTTTTAAAAATAAATAGTATTATATTATGAATACTACACAAATTGTAGTTGTAAGTTAAATCTTTATACAAACTAATACTAAAAATAAAATTAAAAAAAAAAAAATCAAGCAAAATGATAATAAATGTATGGTATAAATAATGAAGATACAAGAAGGAAGTTAGCAAATGTATAGTAAGTGACTGTTACTTTTTATTTTTTGTTAGTCTGTTTTAGGGATTTTTCTCACAACTTTAATTGCAGCCTTATATTCACCCCCCTTCCATTTCTAAACTATCTTTCTCCAACCAATAAATAACTACACATTTATAATTTTTTTCTAGTCACATTTATTTTTTAAAGTACACTTCAAAATAAATCTAAAAATAAATTTAATATAGTCAGATAAAATAAAAACAGCTTATAAAACTTGAATTGGTGAGACAACTTGAATTTAACTATTTTTCTCTCTTGCAAATAAGAAGGAAAACTACATATTTAGATAATTATAGATGTAAAAATTTAAAGTTCAATAAAAGCTATAGTCAATTAATTCAAAATTAACATAAGCATAATTCAACAGCTGTGGAAAAATTGTTTTAGAAGACACAATTATAACCCACTCCAAGGAAACTATCTGATAATAAATACATGAAACAAAAGGCAGTTGTCAAATATAGTTATTGGAGAAAAGGCATAAACCTCAAGGCGAGTTCTATAGTGTATTAATCTTTGACAGGAGATATTGTGCCAAGTTCTATAAACATTTTACTTCTGCTTGCCCAAGACTAAAAAAAAAAGTAATGTGTTTTGCTGCATGTATTACTTTTATATAGGTGTCCTCAATTTATGAAAAGATTCTGTTCCAAGAACTTAATCAACATTGTCTTTTGAATCAATAAATCTATGTATTTTAATAGTATTAAAAAAGCAAAATATTAAATATTTGTTTGTCATATTTAACTTCTGGTTATTTCCTAAAAACTCTGAAATAGGCATTATACTTTGTTTGAATAAACATAAATTGAGATAGATATTCTTATTGTTTTCATCATCGATTTATGTAATTAAAAATCTTCTCTCCATTTCATGAAAAGAGACTTTTTAAAAATTAAACTACTACATTATTTATTATTAAATGCCCTATTAACTGACTTCACAATTTACTTAAATCATTGTTGAAACGGAATTTATTTTTATTTTACAGATATTTTCCATTTATTGAATGCTTTCAAAGAACTTAATTTTCAAATTTAAACTTAGAACCTTCCTCACTTTCAATCAGCTCAAGTTAAAATAAATTGCATTGCTAACCTCCATTGATTGCAATCTAGGTTCGTGAATAACAATTAATGAATCAAATTCTCAAACAGAAGATGAATTGCACATGCAGCTACAGCATAATATTGATGTCTGTAATATGATTAATAGTGATACTGTAATGAAAATGCAAAAGCAATATGATGTACAAGCATTTATGCAGGCAACAAAGTTAAATTAGAAAATTTTTAACGATTTTCTCAACATTGTAAGTGGAAGTACTCTGTAAGTGTATATATATAGCAAGTGGAAGAACTTTGTAAGCACATATACATAGTAAGTGAAAGTACTTTTAGTCAAGCGCATATATATTTTTATTAAGTTTGCCTGTCTTTTTAAATTAATCATTTATCAAAATTTATCATTATACACCTTTCAAAACTTTTTTTGTCTTTAAAACTCTAAGTTTCTTAATTTTCATATATATCTACATTTAAAAATATCTACAGGGTGTCTGAAAACTTCCAGTCATACATTCTAATGAGAATATGGCTAGAATATGATATGAATGTTTTCTATATCCATCAAAGTTCATACATGGAGTTTTAAGACACCTTGTATACAGCATATGTATAAACTTTTGAAAAATATCTGCAATAAAGCCTGCACATGTTACAATGTATTAACAATAACTTAGATGATATTTGGAATACTATTAATATTATTAACTTAACAATGTCGTAATAATATTTTAATTAATTTTTGTTATTTTAAAGAAAAAAATCAAAAATATGTAATGCCCAATATTAATTATATTTGTTTTCAATAGGAATTATTATGATTTAGCAAAGAAATATTATATATCAGAGTAATTATATTTAAGAACATCATAAGCAATTTTCAATTTAGCTACTGCTCTCCACTAACTAGAAACTATCTGCACGTCTTATATATCAATAACAGAAAATCTTGCAGAAGTAAGTAAAGTGATAATTTATCAATAATTTTAAAAATATCCAAATATAATAAAGGCTCACATTTTGCCAAAGATCCATAAATATTAGTAAATTATTAAAAATATATCACCTTCTACAAATGCTGACATCTTTAGAATACAAATTTGTCCTATTTTATTAGAAAAAAAATTGGCAAAATCGTTTTCTTGATAATCTAAAGAACGTTTAAGTATAGATTGTTTAGCTTCATTTTATTTATAACAAATTTTTGTACATTAGCACTTTATGTTTAATATTTTCTCAGACAAAAGATTCCATTATAACCAATCACACTGTTGGAATTTCACAAATGAGGCATATAGCAACATTTTAAGTTGAAATATATTATAAAAATGATTAAGATAAGAATTGAACTGAAATTAAAATTAATTCTTTCCCTTGATTTCAAAATTTATCTTTTCTAATTAATTGTAACAAGATTAAAACCACAAAGATTTCAAAGGGGTACTAAATTAGGGATTTCTAGGATTAATTAATTTAAGTAATTTTTTATTAACAGAAATTTTTTAAGTACTACAGTTGAAGTCACTGAAAACAGCTACTATTAAAGTGATCATATATTATTAGAATTCTTCATCGTCCCATTAATCAACATTTATTATATAGCATTATGAAAAATGCAATAAATATTCTTATAGAAGTATAAATATATCTAACACATAATCTATAAGTATTAAGTAATATAATATTACATTGCTATAAAAGTATAAATTTATCTAATATACAATAAATCTAACATTTAATATGTCATACAATATATATAGATATATATGTATGTATATAGATAATTAAACTTAGTTAAGTATTAACATAAATAAAATAGAATTAATGAGAATAAATGCATTAATATGAAAAGTGATGAATGAGCAAATTTGAAAAGCTTGTAAGTAAATAACTTTAAGTTATTTACATGTAAACTACTTATTTAAATTTGTATTAACTTATGAATATTTATGAAAAGTTATTTTGGCAGTGATATTTGAATTTATTTTAATATAAGTCCTATAAAAGTTACTTTATATCAATAATGCTAAAGTATTAATATACTACATCTTTATTATAATTTATATTTATTTAAACTAAATAGAAATAATGAGTTTTAAAAAAAAAAAAAAAAATTTTAAGACATATAAAGTACTCTACATTAATTTTAAATGCTATTACAATATCATGACCTACTTTCTTTTTAGATAATCCATGATGATAATAGACAGCTCCATTTGAATCAGATTCTTCACTCCAGCCAGGAGGAAGTATAGTGAACATACAAGGTGAAGATTGAGATTCCAGACTCTCATTGCTACTATGGGCAAGTTTTTTCAATTTTGGTTTCAGTTGTTTTGGAGGAGGATCAGGAACAGCATTTAAAGAGCTAATAGATTTAGGACTGCTGGGCTCACTACTTAAAGGTGTTGACTGAAATAAGATAAAAAAATAAATACATTTAAAAGTTGTGCTTCAATATGTATATCACAATATTAAAATTATTGTAATTGAAAAGATATTCAACTTAAGTAAAAATACCTGCATATTTTCATGACGTCGAGGAGGCTTCCAAGTAACTTTTCCAGATGCAGAATGAAAATAGTATTTACGACCACTTTCTTCTTCTACATACTCGAACCAGTCATTTGTCAGTTTGCGAATAGGTTTTTGGTCCGGTTTAGGACTTGGAGGAAGCCTTCCAAATGAAACTGGAATGTTCACATAAATAGGAGACATAGAATCCTATGAAAAGACTTATTTCATTAGAAATAATTTATTATACGAAATTAACACAAAAATTATAAAATTTCTTTAGTCTGCAAAATCTTGATTTTCTTGCCTCATAATCTAAGAAAGTAACATAATATATGCTAGAAGAACCATAAAAATATTAAAGCAAGCTTTTATTTCAACATTAAATATTATGAAAGATAGCAAAAATTAAAATTTAATTGCCACCAAAATAATATAAATTACATACTGTTGATAAGGAATTAATTATTTTGTTCAAATACAAAATAAAATAGATAAAAATTTATATTTAATAGATGCAATTAAAATTAATAATTTGGAATTGGTATAATTTGCACTACAAATCATTCGTGAAATATTATATTGAATCGAAAGAAAAAAAAAAAAGTTTTTTTTTTAAATGAACAAACACTTACTTGTAAAAGCGAACTATCATATGATGTTGAAATTTCATTTTCACATTCAATTTTAGAAGGCAATTCATTAGTTAGCAGAACTTGTTTCTGATAACTATCATCATGATCATGGTCGTTATTTAAAAATTCATTTTCACATAAAGGATTTTTAAATGAAAGAGCATCTGTAACCTTCTTTATAGACAAATTCTCTGTCACTGATTTACTTAATTTATTGACATTTTTCTGAACATCAATAATGCATTTAGATTTCAAAGCAATATTATTTTGGTTAACAGAACAAGAAGAGTTATTAGACTGAATATTAGAATTAACATCCGTTGATTCAATAGATTCTTTACAATTCAATCCTATGATACTTAAATAATTAGAAGGCGCATAAAAAGGATTATTGTCAGAATCTCGAATAACTTGCCACCAATTTTCATTCGACTTTTTAAGAAGCAACAATTCTTCACCAGCTTTCATTGTTACTTCCTCGCCATTCTCTGTGCGATAATGGAAATCATACAGTACTTGAACATACACATCGGACATAATGAAATATTTTTCACTTTCCATAATTCATCTTTATTACGTTATAAATAATTATCTTCACATAAAACCTACAAAAATGGAAAAAAAAGATACATTTGAAGTACATAATTACTTATAAAACATTAATTAATAATACTAGAAAATATCAAATTGTTTTATGATTTTAAAAAAATATGCAAGTAAAGAACTTAATAAATAAAAGATCTGTTTTTAAGGCTGTTTCCATCCTAATATTCTAAAAAAAAAATAATTGAATGAAAATTATTCTGGTGCAATCTTAATATATATATGTTTTCTCTTTCATGGTAAGTATTTTCTTATTCTAATAATTTTACCTTTGATCTTTCAAAAATTATAAGGATATCTAAGTAAAGTATTTACTAAATATTTTAATAATTAAAACATTTAATCATAGAAAATCATTTTCAAAGATAGTGGTTTTTCAAATGAAAAATTTCAGAAACAATGTAGTACAAGATTTAAAACTTCAAAACTAAAACATACTACAATAACTAAATAAGCATAAAAAAAAAACCTTAAAATTCAGACATTAAAAAATACTAAAAAATAATCAATAATTAATAATCTAAAATAATAGTGTCATTATTATTTTCTTTGTTAATAAGTCTTCAAAGCTCCAAATGTAGAAAACATGACCATTTAAATAAGGCAATTTGTTAAACCAACAAACACTTCAGTAAATGCTATTCTAAAGCCAGAATGATTATGTACATTCCTAGTGTAACTAGTTTTATTCTATACATTAATAGTATTATTTATTTATTTGTTTATAATTTATCTATCAATTATATAATTATATCAATACATATATAATCTTTTTCAGGAGTGTCATTTTAATTGAGAAAAACTTTTTGACAAACATGACTTGCATCTAAGTAAATTAAGAAATATAACTGATTGAAGAAATTTATAACTTTC
The DNA here is from genome assembly GCA_021605095.1 of Caerostris extrusa. Taxonomy (NCBI): domain Eukaryota; kingdom Metazoa; phylum Arthropoda; class Arachnida; order Araneae; family Araneidae; genus Caerostris; species Caerostris extrusa. Next base: position 8,724 of record BPLR01007680.1, read on the forward strand.
AAGTAAGTTAGAATAAATATCCTTTTTCTCTGAAATTTTATTAAAGCATAAAGTGGATTCTAAATTAAACATTCAGATTTCTCCCATCACAAATAAAAGAGTAAAAAAGGCCCTTTTAAAAACCTTACAAATAAAATGATATTTATAAGAAATAAATTGAAGTAAAAGACACACAAATATTAATATCAAAAATAAATTGCAAAATTATATTTTATTTAAAGATTAAATGTTCTAAAAAGCATTTTGTAAAAAGACAGCAAACAATTAAATATTTTATACCTGTATATTTCCTCTATTAATTAATAAATAAATAATGCTCAGGATTTAAACAATTAATCTACAACATGGTTATTTTTTATAAAATGTCTTTACATCCTAATGATTATAAACAGACAGAAAATTAATTAAAAATTTCTGGACAATATGTTAGAAATTATATTATTTTAGGATTTTATCAAAATGCTTAGCAAAAAGGATGAAAATTAAAGAAAAATTAATAAGCATGGAAAATAAATTTTTGAAACATCATGATGCCATAAAATATATAGATAATCAAATATATACTATAAATGATAAAAGAGTATTTTAATTAAATATATCTTAGAGGAAAATGTGAATATTTTAATTAGTTAAAATATATTCCATTTTAAAAGTAACTCATATACAATACATGTTTTGATAATACAGATAAATTTATGTATAAAATGCATACTTGTATACATATATTATTATAATATTTAATACTAATGAATTCTCAACCTAATTGAAATATTAAATGCTTTGCATCATGATGCTATATCAATAGTGTCTTTAACTGCATAAGATATTAGCAGATACTAATTATGATTTTTTTATTTTAAAAATGATGTTTATTTTATTATTACTATTATTTTCCTTTTTTCACTTGATGTTAGTTTCATAATATATCACAACTCTTTACTTAACTACAATGGACTAACATTAATGATTGTAGTATAACTAACTTATTCTGTAACTGATTTAATAAATTTTAAGAGGGTTGAACTTAAAGATATTTTTTTTTTATTAATTAGAATAATATATTTGATTATTATGATACCTCAACACATTTGCGGAATACAAAAGTGCATGAAGGCATTATAATGAAATAAGACTTTTATAAGATTTACTAAGTTCATATTAGTAAATTTAATACTTATTACATATTTTTACATACAAGAGCAATTACTTGATATACTAACATAAGTATATAATACTAACTAATAAACACAAAACAGATAAGTAATTTATAAATAAAAATGTAGTGATAACTTTAAAATAGTTTTATGATGGCAATATATTTTTTGCAAACAAATCATTTATAATATTGCAGATTAATATAGTTATAATCAGTTGATAAATTAAAATAATACACCAAAACAGAGGAACAGCATATTTTACAGGAAGCATAATTTAAATCTAAAAATAATAAAAATATACACGTTTTAAAATAGTCTTAATATAATTGAATACCAATTCATAATTTGAAACGCATTTCTATATGAAGCTCTTGCTTTTATACATTTCAATAATAATATATATAATAGACTTTTAATTACCTTCATTCACATTTAAACGGGCATTTCTGTTTAACAGAAAATTTAAACAGTAAACTTCAAAAATCATTTCATCAGATGCACAGTTCATTTTTTAACACGCACTTAATTGCCACATGTCTAATATCACTGTAGTTTAATAAATACTGTATAAAAGTATTATCAATTCATAGATCAGATAAATGTCTTAGAATTTCAATTATTAATAATTTCAGCAACATAAGTAACACGTTCTTAAACTTTTTTCAGTTTTCACGCATACAGTTTTTTTTAAACTGTTTAATAAACAGAATTGTTTACGTTCTGTTTTATGACATTCACACATAAGAAAACATGCATAAAAACTTTAAAAAAATAAAATTTATAAAACTGTATAATGTAAAGAAGAAAAATTTAACAAAAAAAAAGAAAGAAAAAGAAATGACAACACACTCCCTTAATTATCGTACTCTTAACTCGAATGCATCCTATTATATTATTGATAAACATTAAGACAACGGAAGTTGAAGTAAATACTTCAAAATATAAAATCAAAGAGAATATTGCCACCTCAATATCAAAGTGGCTATGATCCAAGTCAAATAATCAAACTGATAAAAAAAAAACTGCTTTATTTGGATCCTGACAAAATATCAATCTTTCTGTTACAGTACTTCAGTTATTTTTTGGTTTATCCAATATGAAGGAAAAATAGTCATTTGAAAACGATTGAGACACATAAAGTCTTAATTCCAAATGTCATATTTGAAACCTTTATAGAATTGAAATTTTTCTTTAAAATCACCTTCAATATGTTTTTATTAACATTTAATCTAACGTATATTTAAAAATTCCCGACTTATGTACTGATTTTCCAATTATATTAGTTTAATCTCCTCAATAGGAGATATCCATCAACTATTTCATACAACCTTATATGTACTATTTCAGTTTATTAAAATCTGAATCATCCATTTATCGAGTTATGCCTCTTTATAAATCGCAAAATAAAATAAAAAATGTTGTACCAAGAAGTTATCTGAATGAGACAGAAATCAGTAGATGTGATGAATATGTAAAGTAAAAACTTTAAATTTCAGAAAAAATTAATGCTTTACTAAAGATATACAGCTTCATATAGCGAATCAATCAATCAGGCATTAGCCTACCTCTGGCCTGTATGAAATGTGGTATCTTAGGTATTTTACTTGCCATTGATTCGTAGATATGATGGGTGTCTCCCTGCTGCATATTTTGTCCAAATCTCCAATTATGAAATTACATCGCTGAGATCTGAAGCCAGTCAAAGGTACCTACTCCTCAGAACAAAAACATGCCATGTTAATGAGTGATCTACTACTCTACATGAACAAGGAAGTCTTTGTCAAGCACAAAGACATTCAGTAGAAATGATTGCCATGTGCTGTTGAGCATTATCCTGTTGAAATGTTATCCTGGGATACCATGAAAGGAAAGATAACGTAATGGGACATACGATATTATTGAGGTACCACCGTGTTGTAAGAATGTTACGGTTTAACCAATGTGGTCTGGCTATCAAATAAAAGGACATCGCTGACTGTAACTCCCAGTTGTTGGGTTGTATGATGGCCAATAATTAGGTTATTACCCCACTACTGTCCTGGATGTCCTCAGAAATGCCGTCACTGGCCATCAGGGTGAAGTGGGACTCATCGTCGAAAAAAGTCTGACTTGTGAGATTCCAAGTCGAATGAGATTGACATAAATAGAAACCAACATATATGTATGCGCAAATGAGATATAATCAGCATAATGGAAGCTGTAAATTCAGACCCCATTCTCCGAGTCACCTATCAATTTCCTTGTGGTTACTAATATTCTGATTAAGCATCGAATCATTGATAATTATGAATCAAGTGCTATGAAAGCCTCTTTGATAATCATTTTGTCCCAACACTCCCCGATGTCTCCCGAAAGTGACCACTGTATTCGTGATGCTGTGTTCAGCCATTGTTCAATCATTCCTGCTGGTATCGCCAAATGGTGGCATCGCTCTGATCCAAATATCGAACAATCTTTCGATTTGGTTACACTGCTTCAATAAACACCATTGCAAATTCTCTTTCAAATGAGGACATATGCTCCTGCTATGCATGAACTCATATGCGTGGTACTGATAGAGTCAACGTAAATAAACGTAATCAAATTCGAAGGGATATTTTGCCATAGAATTGGAATTTCTTTTTCTTTTTTTTTTTTCACACATCATACTGATGCTTAATTGCGATGATCTGGAGATCCAGCTATTCTTTTCTCTGGTAGCCAAAATTTAATTATTTCTATGTTAGATCGAAATGTATTTGCATACCAAATTTCGTTCACTCAGATTACTCTTTCTTGTTGGGTTATTTTTTTCTTAGAATGTATATTTATCTCTATAAATCTAGAAAATTTAAATTCCTCAGTCCTTTTGTTGGTGTGTTTTCCCATCAAATATGTAGTTCAGTTTTGGAATAATTTTTTACTAAACAGCACGTGAAACAAGCAATCCTAGGCTTTTCAGTGCAAAAAGTTTTCAAAATAGTACATTGTAATTTAAAATATAGCGCAGTTTATTGATTGGTATGTGTGCAGCGTCCAAAGGCCCAGGCGCTACAATAAATGTTCTATTACCCTTAGATGGTCTACAATAAATGTTCTATTACCATTGTGATGGTAATCAATGTGATGGTCTACAATAAATGTTCTATTACCATTGTGATGGTAATAGAACATTTATTGTAGCGCCACTATTGGCGCGTCATTTATTGTAGGGACAAAGTATCACTTATGGTTAAAAAATATTATTTATCATTAGGTTTTTTGTTCTTTAAATTATTTATCAGAATATTCTTCTGCTTTCCTGATTCCTCTTATGAATCTATTCCTCACTCTTAATCATTATTTTATTTTATTACGAACTCCGTTCTTTGTCATCCCTTTAACAACTTGTCCATCTTCTTTATTATCTTTAATAAGTTAAACCATGAATGATTATCGTCTACATGTCATTGATATCTTCATTATATCAATGTAGGTTCATTACGATAATGAGAAAGGAAATTTCAGATACTGATATTTCAGATACTTATTTTCAGATACTGATTGATTTGACTGATATTACTTCTTAAACTAGACTCTTTTTTGTGTACTATTCAAATATTTGATGGAAGCTAGTGTTGTTCAATAGTAATGTGAGCTTGAAAACGATTAATGTTGCTAATACATTTGCAAATAATTATAATTGTTATTAAAAAATTACTTATACCTTTTAAGCAATAATTAATAAAATTGCAACGTAATTATAAGATTATTCAAACACCGATAATTTTTTTCTAGCCTTGAAAGAAAAGGCTAACATTCCCAATTCACGATATTATGATGAAAGACAATCAAGATTATGACTTTGAAGAGATTTAAATATGGATAAACCTTTTTATCAAAATTTTTCTTTCTTATAATTATACAAATTTATAAAAAATATGTTCATGCATTTTAGATATATTTGGTAAAACAAACTAAAGTAGTTGTGAAAGACTTTAATAATTAACATATCTCCTCATCTATTTGGGGACTGAAATATTTGGACCGAAGATGTTGAAACTGATATTAGTAAAATAACCAATCTCATCTTAGGAACTTGTGGCTATCACAGGGGTCGGCAACCAAACGCAAATAATATTTATTTTATCAAAAAAAAACCAAAAAAAAACCAAAAACATTTAAAATCGTTTAAACATGCATGTACGTAACGCAACAAAAGTGGACAGCTTTAAAAAATGCCGCGAGTTGAGGCCCTTATATTCGACGCATGGAATAATCTTCCAGATTGCTGCAGTGAGGTGAAGAAATTGGCATTTGAAGTGCTGACTATCTTCGGATCGACATATTCGTGCGAGCAAGCGTTCTCCTGCATGAATATAATTAAAAGTAAAGTAAGAAGTCAACTAACGAATGAAAATTTAGAGTCGTGTTTGAAACTTGAAACAGCAAGTTATGCGCCAAATTTATCTAAACTTTCTAAAACCAAGGCAAAGCCATCGCTCCCTTTGAATTTGTTTGCTCAATTGTTTGTTATTGCAGTACAAGTTAGTGTTGTAAGTAAATGTTTAATTGTTTTACTTAAATAATAAGTAATTATCTAATAATGATATATATACATATATATATATATATTATCTAATTTGTTGTGAAAAACACTACTTATATATGAATAAATAGATATTTTTTTTTATGAATAACTAGATTAGTTTTTTTTTTTTTTTTTTTTATCAAAAAACTTCATTTATGCGAATACTATTTATTGTTGGCAAGAAAAAAAATTTTGTGGCTCTTTAAAAACTTTGAAATTTTGTAAATTGTAATTTTTGGCTCTTCCGACTCAAAAGGTTGCCGACCCCTGGGCTATCAGAATCTATGATAGTATTGGTACGTGATATCTTTACGCTATGTATTTTTCTGTATGTGTGTGTGAGAAGACAAGAGATCCTAGAGCATTAGCACTGACCCAAACATTAAAATTCAAGCAATTAACTTGTAGTACAGACTTCCTCAAGAAATAAAAGCTGAATCGCTCTCTTAAATTAGTTTTTGTCTAGTTTTATTAACATTATATACACTCATGTCCATAAATTAAGGATAATGAAGTTCAGGTAAAGAAAGAGACAGAAGCAAAACAAATTTGACTTATTTGTAAAGTCTATTTATTAAACAAAAGGTAAAGAGCAAAAACAGATGATATATGTTTGACATAATTAATAAAAATTGCGATTTTTACTCCCTGGAGCAAATTTCAAAAAAAGAACCTATTTACAAAAAAACAGTATAACATGGTTAGTATGATGGTTAATATGGAGTATGTCTCCCGGGCGATGCAATACAGGCCTTACAACGCCTAGGCATGTTGAGTATCAAATTATCAATCTGATCTTGTGGAATATTACACCACTCATCAAGCAAGTGGATCAAGCAAGCATCGAAGTTCCGGTTGACAGGTGGGAGGGGTTTGACGGGCTGCAATTCGTCGGCCAAGCATACTCCACACATGCTCTATTGGATTCAAGTCCGGTGAGTATGTTGGCCAATCCATATGGGTGATATCCTCCAATTGAAGGCATTCGTCTACAATGTTTGCACGGTGAGGACGGGCGTTGTCATCCATAAACAGAAATTCAACACCCATGGCGCCCCGAAACAAACGTACATGTCGTTCCAGAATGACATCCCGATAGATGTGGCATGTCATCGTTACACTCTAAACATGCAGGTCAGTTCTGGAACCAAGAATAATTCCTCCCAAACGAGCCATCCTGCACCACCGTAATGGTGTCGTTCAATGGTATTCTCTTGGTGGTAACTGGGTACCGGCGCTCTCCATATGAAAGTCCGGCGAGAATCAGACTGCAAACTAAACCTGGACTCGTCGGAAAACATCACACAAGACCACTTGCGGTGTCCACAATGCATGCTCTGTACTCCAGGTTAATCGCAGGCGACAGTGAGTTGCGGTAAGTGGAACACATCTGACAGGCCTACGAGCATATAGACCAATGTGCCCTAAGCGTCTGTACACGGTCTGCCTTGAAACTGTCGTACCGGTAGCTGAAGAGAGCTGACGAGACAGGTCTGATGCTGTGCTCCGTCTGTTTCTTTTGGCAGTAACTGCTAAATACCGGTCCTCATTCGGCGTTGTAACTCGGGGGCGACCTGTGCTGTAACATCTACCACATTACCATCATCGTTGCCAAAGCCTGGAGATGACACTCTGGGCGATTCCAAGTTCCTCGGATACTTCCAGCTGGGTACGTCCACATTCCAGTCGTCCGATAATTATACCGCTTAAAAAATCATCCAAATGCTTCCTTTATGCCATAACTATGCGGTTATTGCACTGAAAGGCTTTTTAAAGCGCTTGTGAACAATTTTACTTTGCCACCATTCCTTATATACCCCTCTCTTACACTCTTCTCATTGTGACGTACTATTCACGCCATCTGGTGGTATCCTGTAATTTGCATATTCTTCTTCAATATGTGTTTGATAATTCTACAGGTGAAATTTTTATTTTAGAGTTCAATTTCTGTGTGATTCTGAATTATCCTTAATTTATGGACACGAGTGTATATATTCAACAGGTTGCTTAAAACCAGGACTAGAAAAAAATAAGTACCATTAAAATATTGTGTTTTTAATTATTATTGCTTGTTCCCCAATACAAAAAATAATAATATAGCAAATACTATAAGATCATCAATGCTTAATACGAAACAATACAGGGTTGGTGAATATTTGTATGAGTACTTTTTTAAATACTATGAATGGTGCTATTATCAATATACTGTAAAAAAGAGAGTATAGAGTGGTATAGAGTGATTCCAAAACAACACTAAATTTTTTATTCAGGTTGTTTATTTGTTTGTTTTTTCGGATTATAGCATTTATTTTATATAATAATTTTTTTGCGCAATTTTCCATTGAAACTAGAAACTATTTAAAGTTCAGAACAGCATTTTCATACAGAAGTGGTAAATGCTCATTTTGAACATTATTCACTAGATGATTGTGAGGCTTATTAGAATTTCTTTAACTGTCCCTTAAAATAAAGTAAAAGCCAAGCCTTGATTAACTAGTAAAGTTTCTCTTCAAATTATCATTCAAGCGCTAATAAATGAATTTATATTTTAGTATATATTTTTATTAACAATTTATTGTGTCTATAAATTTATTTGAAATGAAGGTAAAGCGGCTTTCTTGTATTGGTAAACAAAGTTCTCTTTCAAATAGAAAGCTCTCTAACATGATAAGCATAAATTTGTAATTTCTAATGTAAATCATTTTTAGGTAATCCCATTTAAATCAAATAATCCTCTACAACAATAGGGAAAACATTTACTTCATGGTTTTTGCATTTTCCTTCATGGATTTTCACTCTCCATTAAAAAAATAGTAATAATAATACTGGAACACTACTAGAATTATAAAGAAATGCAACCTTCAATACAAAAGAAAAAAACAGACGAACTAACCACATAGAAATATTGATTCAACTGACAAACTGTAATAGTGCAGCTGATCAATTGTTATTTTTTAATGAAATTATCTTTCACCTAGATGGTTTACATAAAAAAAAAGAGTTTCAAAAGGGAAAGAGATAATAAACAAAAAGAAAATATACTGTTATGGGAGATATAAAATCTCGATGATAAATTGCAATTAATATAGGATTTGAAGCATTGAACTGGAGTTAATACTTAAATAGTTTAGTTAAATTATTCAGAGAATTGGGTGATCAGCAAGCACATTTTATCAAACTTGTATTTTCAATCTGTATAGAACAGATTTAATTGTGTGTATCTACGTATTTTTTAGTGATATATAAAATATTGATAAAAACATAGTTATCTTAATAATACATTATGTTAACATAAGAAACTTTGAAGAGCAGTGCGCATCTTTCTAAAACATAAAAGACATTTTTTACGGAAATTTGTATCAAATATGCAGTATTAAAATTATTTATTAACATTAATGAACAATTAACCATAAACAAATCCGGCTAAAACAAAGATGAAAATAAATGTAAGAACTGGGCAGTGATAATATTTTTTCTGAATGGAAATACATTTAACCAATTACTTCTCAATGAATCTCATCTGACAATTGCAGGTGCCAAAGTTGTGATTTTATTTTGAGGTTCATCACAATGATTTTTTTTATCACAGTCCACGTTGTCATTATGACATAAAATTATATAATCTTAAACATCTTTTTAATTAGGTAATTCTATCGTGTACTTGTGTAAATCTAACTAAGCAGGGGCGGAAAAAAGGGAATAATAAAAAAAAGGTCATGCTGGCATATCACAGTGCGGTAAAGATTGTATATTTGTATTTATTTGTGCTAGTGTTAATTCTTGGAATTAGTATATGAAGAAATGAAAATTCGATTGCCACTGCGAAGCATTGACATAAACAGAAAAGCGAAGAAACTTAGTGATGATTGTGACAGAGTATCTCTCAACGCCAGATGGAATATCTAGATGGAGTTGATTCAGATTCTTGAGAAATATGATAAGCAAACGCGGAGTAGTTACTTTAAAAATGTTTCTTCCATATTTCTTCTTGTTGATGCAAAGAAACATCTCTCTGGGTAATGCTATATTTGTTAAAAATTCTGCTGCATATATTACTGAACTAATAGAAGAGTGCAGAAAATATTCTGCTTTTTTCACTTTAATATTATAGATTTAAGTTTTGAGCTGTTTTAATGTTCTCCATATACTTAGAAGTTTTTTTGAGATTCTGAACATTGACGTAATAGTAGTATTACATCGTTTTTAACATGAATGAATAATATTCTATATATCCCTTCATTCGTCTTCGAGATCCTTTTATGAAATAACTGCATTTAGCACAAATGAATGTTATTTTGGAAACCAATATTTCAAGATAATTTTTAACTCAATATGTTGTGTAAAACTTTCTCCGTTATTTTCTTTTTAATGATAAAAAGTACTTATTCAGTTTTATTTGCATGTACATATTGGCAGGGTCGATAATCTGTTATATAATATACCCAACTTTTTGGCTTTCACAAAAGAGCGTTGTTGATTCATTTGGCCATTTCGTTCCGCCACTTTGCAATCTCGGAATCCATTATGAATATTACTTCTTATCTAGTGAGCAGAGAGATTATTTTCGGACGGTAAAGTTTAAAAAGTGGGCGTGCGTTCAACAATGCCATGAGCACCTAAATTTGTTCAGTGGTGGGTTTAGAGGGCGGTACATGCACATTTTTAAATTTTTGAAGATGTTATATCATCATGTTCAGTTCCGCAGAAATGTCTCGTAAAAGAAATTTGACCTATTATGTAATAGTAGTTTTCGTTATTAATCTTTGATACGACAATAAAATGTATATAAGAAAATCAAATATAGTTTTTGTTTCATTTTTTTGAGGGAAGGAATTCGCTTGCAGTTTTGCATGCCAGTGATGA